>JACEEZ010017427.1:0-32676 GCA_016584305.1 Chionoecetes opilio | reverse complement strand
AAACCGCAACAAATTCGCTGAAGATAAGAATATAAATTTTATAGATATAGAATAGGTGAGCTTTTTCCATGGGTCTGGGGGTTTTATATCGGCAAATTTAAGAAAAAGTTTTTTGGGGGGGAAATGATTTTTAAAATTTTTTACATCTTAATATTTTATTTTTTTTTTTTAAGACGTAAATGGGACCAAAAATTTAATTTAAAATCATACCAGTTTTTTTAAATAAAAAAGTACAACAAAATTTTGTTGTTTTTTTTCAAAATTTTTATAAAAATTTCTAAACAAAAGCTTTTTTTTTATTTAGAGGAACTTTGGAAATTTCCCCGCCCGAAGCATTAAATCCAAATACCGTGGCAAAATTTACCCCCAAATGGGTTTTTTCCGGTGGGGGGTTTCAAAAGTTATCCCCTAAGCTCTTCTGGCCCACTGCTTTTTCTGAATAGATTTTTTAAAAAATTTGAGTTTCCCCCCCCAAGTATTAAAAATTGGGGGTTTGGCCAAATTTCCCCAAAAATGGCTCAAAATAAAAAAAAAATTTTAACCTACCCAAATTTTTTATAAAACTTTTAAAAGTTGGTTTTTGTATTAATTTTTTAAAATTTAATGTCCAAAAAAAAAATTTTAAAATAATTTTTATTAGAACTGTTAGTTGGATTGGGGAAAATTTGAATCCCGAAAAAAAAAAAAAAAAAAAAAAAAAAAATTTTGGGAAACCCCCCATTGAATTTATTTAGCGCAAGCTAAGACACGCCCCCTAAGCATTTCAACGTTTCCCAAGGGGTCTACTTCAAAAAATGTAAACCGAGAAATTTTTACCCCTTTGGTTGAAAAGTAACTGTTGGGGGGCTTTGTGGTGCGGGCGGGAAAGGGGTTGTGCCTTCGGTGTAGTTTTACATGAGGGGGAAAAAAGAGAGAGAGATTGTCCATGGACCGGCCCCCCCAAATATTTTTTGGTACCACCGAGGTGGCAAGGCCCTAGTGATTTTTTTTTATATCCCCCATGTCTATAGGATATATTTTGATATAAGCCCGCTAGGTGGTAGTTAGTTAGTAAGCGACTTTTATAGGCACCCAACGGCACCAACTACGGAATCCGAACTGTAAAAGTGATTTTACTAAAAGAAACCCTTTCTAAAAAATTTTCAAAATCGAATTTTATTCAATTACAGTTTTTTTTTTGCTAATATCACACAAAACATAAAAACGGGCATCGGGTTAAATGACATAACAGCAAAAACAACACAAAATTAATGAACAGAAAGTGTCTACCATATGCAATAATCTGAATGTGTACTTCTATGCGCTTCTGTAAAAAAAACAAGGACAAATTTTCTTGAAACTATTGTATTAAAAATTTTTTGAGCATATGGAAAATTTTAGACATGCATAAAGCCCCGAACAGATGTATCTGCTGACCGTTTATCATCCTTTTTTAATCCTCAAAATGGGCTAAAGGTGGATTCCTGCTGCTGCACTTTTTGGGTTTTGTGCGGGTCGGGAGTTTGCACATACAGTGCATGGGGGCCCAGACCAGGCATGCACAGTCAGGCAGCTTGAAAAACCCGTAAACCCTTTGCAACCCCCGTAGACAAACTACCTCGGGTGCGGTGCCGAACGATCCGAGGATGTTCAATTTCCCGTCTTCTTCAGTCCAGCCATGCTCATGGGCTTGGCACTTTGGCCTGGGCTCTAAACAGCGTCTCCAGATGACCTGGAATTTGGCTCTCTGTGGTTAGGAAAGGCAGTCTCTGCTGGGGGGCAGCTGGCTTGACCTGCTTCTCCTCTCTTGCACAAAAGTGGTAGCGCAGCTCTTTGCACTGTTGCCCCCTGCGCGCTGTTTCTGCTTTTGTTGCCCCTGCTGCCAGCAACATTGCACAGGTGAACTGCTCAAGCTAATCAAAGACCATCGCTCAATTCCCACTTTGGGCCCCCAGCTGCTTGAATCCCTGGTTGACGGGTCCTTCTTACTACGCCCGTGCAATTAGTTTGCCTTTCCCGGCAAAGCGCTTACAGATCACATCCAGTAAAAACGCATGCAGGCCAATCAGGCTTCGCAGAACCCTCCCTTGATTCCCCCGACTTTTTCCCTCTGCATGGGTGCGATTTGGTTCCAAATTTGGGGTAGATGGAATCCATGGTGTTGTGCTGGCAAGGCAATGATGAAGACATCAGTGCCTCTGGCAAATGCGGCTCCCTTGTAGCCTCTTGCTGCATGCAGCGTGTGGAGAAGAGGCGGGTATCGCCTCTTCTTGTGTCGGGCTCGACTCAGGTACCCCCTCCCACTTTTCTTCTGTTACTTGAAAAGCTTTGTTCACAGGGGACTAGAGCGCCCCCTTTTCCCCGGGAACTTCCTCTTACTTTGAGTTTCCACTCCTGTCAAAAATACGGGGGGTCGTTTGAAAATCCAGACAGGAATTTCCTCCCTGCGACATGATGCCCCCCAGCTAGGTTCTTGTATTGGAGAGAGTTGTCGGATCTCGTTGATCGTTAGTTTGTTTGAGAGGTGGGCGGTAGACACAAAAACAATATCAATTATCTTGATTTGTCCCCCTTCATGAAGGATATTTGGGGAAGGCCAGCTCTGCCACCCGTCCAAAATTTGTTGTTTTTTCCATTCAGTTTCTGGGACCAAGCCCATCCCGTCAAAGATGGGAAGATGGGGTTGCGATCTCTTCTGCTGCGGAACTTCTTCTCAGTTCTCTGGCAAGGGCCCGCCTTGTTTGTTTTTCCCCCCACGTACATCAGTATTTCCCAAGCCTATGGCAGTGGGCCCAGGGGGTGGCAAAAGATCCTTAATGTACCTGCCGGCTTTTTTAGCAATCAAGATCATGTGGTGAATAAGTTCCTGCCCCCTGAAACAAAATCCTAAATTTTTGGGGCTTTCGTTGACAGATGTTTGGCGAAAGTCTTCAGGCCTTGCTTTTCAATTTTCGGGAATTTCTCCCCCCTGGGCCCGTCTACCTTGCCTTGACTTCTTGGTATGCCGCTCCTCCAACGTATGAGCTTAACAGGCCCCTGTGACTTTTAGGAGGCGCTACAGTGCCATGGACAGGCGACTAGGTCCCCTCGTCTGGAGACATGGGGTTTAGCCAACTGTTTCCATCGGGCTGTCAGGGTCTCTACATCCCGCTATCCTTTTCTTCCTTTGCTTGAAAATCGGGGTGATCAGTTTTAACTGCTCCCTCCGTCATTTCTCTGATTTTCTGAGGGATCGGCTTCTGTTTCCCGCGTTTTGTAATACTTTTTGGCGGCCCTGGTTTTAGATAAGCGTTTGTTCCCCCGCTCTCTGCGTGTCCTTGTTCACCGTTCTTCGATAGTTTTTTCCCAGGGATGCGACCAAAAAGGGTTCACGACCCCCGCGCATGGAGAATTTCCCCCATGAACTCAGCGGAACATCTGGGGTGTCGTGGGTACGGGTTTATCTGAGCTAAATAAATTGGGAAGTACCTAGCGTAGTTGACCCTTCGTATGCGAAGCACCATGGAATCAGGCCGGATGACACAGGTGGAGCATCCCTCCCTTTTTGGATGCACGGATAAGGGTAAGAGGGTCTCCACCGTGTTAGGTAGGTCACCCAGAATGCTGCAAGTCCATGCTGGTCTGGGGAACCCAAGAATTCCCCGAAGAGATCCAAGATACGGGCAAAGGGGTTCTTGGGATTGCTCCAGACCATTTTGAGAGATGTCCTTCAAAGATGCAAAAACTCGAGAGATCCCCCAGATGTACCATGTCGCGAGTTTGTCGTTTTAGCCGGGGGGAATCCTTTACACTAAGGCAAAAAAGGGGTTCATAGACCAGCGTGCAGTGCTGCTCGGGGTACTTCCCGCCCCCTGGCCGCGATGAGCCTTGTGCAATGACCCCAGAAACAAAACACAGATCACGGAGCCCGGCATCTTTAAACGCTTCCCGTGGGTTCTAGAAGAGTGCGATGGATAAAACACCCACCCGATGATGATTTGGAACTGGTCAGGGTGCTTCCGGTGTCTCGACAGCCTTTGCATATAAGCCGGCCCAAAGACGAAAAGAAAATTTTTCGTCGGGCCCGTGACTGGGGGATGTGTTGGACTGCTTTGAAAAACCTCATTGACTGTGGAACATCTTTGGGGCCCAGTAGACCGTTCAGAAAAAAATTTTTTTCCTTTTTTTATCCCCCCCTGCAATTTTTTTTTCCCATGCTTTTTGCCCTGGAAAAGCCGAAAATCACAACCTTTTTTAGCAAAAATGTCGGGAAAACCTTTTGCCTTTTGGACCCCCAAATATTAACCCCGCGACAGTAGAAAAAGGCCAAATTTTTTGCCTTCCGCCAATTTTTTTTCACCTGGGGCCCTTTTTTAAAAATTGGGGATAAAACCAACAAATGGGTATAAATTGAAGCTTTTTTTAATTTTAAATTTCTAAAAATTTAAATCCAAGAAAACATTCCAAAAAAAAAGAAACATCAACCCAGAAAAAAAACAACTTTTTCCTAAAAATTTTCATATAAATTTCATAAATTTTACAATTTTGACATAAAAAATTGTGGACAAAGACTCAAAAAAAACTATTTTCATGTGGCAGAAAACTCCTTGTCTATGTCAAAAGGGGACACTTCAAAAGGTCTTTTTTTCAGATTTTTGTTTTCTTGAAGCTATAAAATGGGCTCAGGGTTTGTTTTTCCCAACATTTTGAAGAAGGTACTTTTTTTCCCAAAGAATCTGTGGTAAGTTTTTTGGCGAAATCATTCAAAAATTCTTGATTCCCCGCTCAGAAATTTTCATTCACTATTTTTAAACTTGGGCTAAAAATTTTCCCGGGGCCCTTTTGCTGTAGTCATCACTCCTTGGCCATGTCGCCACGGGTTGCAGAAGCCAGTCATCCCAAATGAAAAAAGGGTGTCAAGCAAAAAGATAAACTTCGGAAAAATGATCACCAGATTTTCCCCTTGGTTTAAACCCTTTGGGGGAAACATGGGTTTTCCCCCGTCTAAAAGTTTATTGGCTTCTCAGGGGGCGTGCAGTTTTGGCAAAATTTTCCCGGCTTCTCTTTGTCACTGAGTCTGCTCCGAAAGGGGGCCGAACGGCACAACCCCTGTGTCAGGTACCATTTGGGGTTTTTAAATTTTTTGTAGCACTGCCTGGGGAAATCTCGGGATCTGTTCTCTTAAAACTTCACATGTCCTTCATGAACGAAATTTTCATTTGCAGGAGATCTGCAGCAAGTGTAGAGACACCCACATGGGTGTATAAAACAGTCCTGGAAGAGGTTGAGGCTTTCCCGCTTACAACAGTTTCTTTCATCGTACCCCCAGCTGCTCCAAACGGGGAACACCCTTTAGAATACGGGTTTTTTCTGGCCTTTCCACCGGGCCCTTTGAAAATGGCCCGGGGAGGGGACTCCAGGGATTCCGCGGGAGGCTGTCCCCAAGGGAGGAACCCAGTGAAAGCTAACCCCCCCAATCTCACGGTAGTCAGCTCTAGGAGGTTTTCTCCGACCTCAGGATTTCCTGTAGTTTTTTCCCTTTGCCCCTTTTTTCTTCTTTTTATTCAACCTTTTTTTTGCCCTGATGGCAGGGTTGTGGGTTTTCCCCTGGGTAAGACTGCCCAAACGCCCTTTTAAAGGGTGCTTAAACCCAAAGGGAATTCTCTGGGCTCTTGCCGGGGCCAAAACCGTTTCCCCCCCATACGCACCAACCGCACTTCTAGAATGTGGTGTCGCGGGCCCAAAGGAAAGAACACCTTCCTGGCAAGTTTTTCCCCCGAAGTTTGGGCAGCTCCCCAAAGAAACTCCACTTTTGCGGGCCTTTTGTGTAAAAACAAAAGGGCATTAAATCACCCCAGAAAGGGGCCCCCCATGCCCCCAGCAAATCCAGGGGTGCCTCTGCCTGAGCCTTTCCCTGTTGGCGGTTATCCGGGTACTCCCAGTAGCTTGCCTTCAGGATACCCAGGTGGCCTGAGAAAAAGCACAGCCAAAAGCCCTCTGACGGGGTTTCCCGGGAAATAATTTCCCCAGGCTCTCAGCTCTTGCCACCCCATTTGGAGAGCAGCATATTGGGAGGGTCCTCCCCTTAAATGCTCCCATGTACTCCTGGCATGTGGTCCCTTGTCAGCATCCTGTTCCGTCTCGTTTTGGGGTTTGGGAAAATGACAAATTGCCCGGGGTCGGGTTCCACCGCCCAAGTAGCAGGGGGACTAGGCGTTTTTGATTGTCAGACAACCCTAGACGATCAGCGGTTTCTGCAGATGTAAAAAACACTTTCCCTGACCCTCCTGGGAAATGTGAGAGTCACATTTTCTTTTGGGGATGTGAACATCCAGGGAAAAAAGAAAAAAAGGGGGGGTTTGGGAATCCAGTCCTCGGGATTCCTTCACTGTCGGTTGGGTGCCCATTTGAAATCAGCGCAGTCCCCTTTGCTGTGTGGGGAGCTTTAAAAATTGTAGAAATTTTGTGACAAATTCATATCCTTTTTCCTCTCTCTGCGGGAGTTTTGCAGCCCTCTCTGCTTGCTTTCTGGGACCGTGACTCAAATATCTTGTCAGAACCCCGACATGTGGGGCCCTTTTTCTCTGTCTTCTGACCGGTAGAACCCCCATGTCCCTTTTCCTTTTTCTCCCTTTATAGCAGGGCCCGGTTTTTTTTTTCTATTTCCTGGATGGCATTGAAACTCCTAGTCGAACAGGGTATCAATTCCAGGGCAAAGGGCCTTCCCTTTTCCCCCCAGGGGGCACCTGTTTTTACCTTTATTCCTTGGGTAGACTCTGGCTTTTTGTGAAGTGTCTGAAATGCTGCGCTGCATTGTAATTTTCATGGTCTTGATCCCCAGCCCTCTGCCAGAATGGGATGATAGCCTCCCCTGTTTTATTGGCGAAAGGGCTTGATGGCTTGGGAAATTCCCCCGTATTTTCTGGCAAACTCTGGAGAGGAGGAAAATACTGGAAGGCCTTCGTTGGGGGGTAAGGGGGGCCCCTGATGTGGGGGATGGGTAAACCGTCAGGAAGGTTTTTGTAGCAGTCTAGTAGCAGGTCGGGGTGAGGGTTGTCTCTGGACTGCAAGGGGGAGGTTCTGAGATGTCAACTTGCGTCCTCGGGGGCTCCGCTTTCTGCCATATGAAGTTATCGTGAAATATTTTCCCGGGTTTTTTAGCAGGTTCAAAGATCTGCAACAAAAATAACAGACCATTAGATGTCATGGGTTTTAAAAACCCTTGGAAATTTGGGGAATAAGTGAAAAAAATATATTTTGTTTAAAAATTTTTTTAAAATTTTTTCTGTAATATCACATGTAATATTTCCATAAATGTTTCCTATGCATTTTGATGTTTTTAGTCGCAATTTAAATTTCTTGCTTTAACCCCTGCTTATGCCCATTTATTGGTGAAAAAATTTTGGGGAAAACAAAAATCAAAAAAGCTCCGAAACTGGGGTTTCAGAAAACGTGTATAGAAAAGAAAATTCATGCTTCATGAGGCAAAGGTTCCCGACATTTTGGGTTAAAATGGTTGTAATTTTTGACTTTTTTCCCGGTCAAAAAGCATTTGGGAAAACCCTTGGGAGGAGGGTATAAAAAAAGGAAAAAATTTTTTTCCGGGGGGAAAGGTTAGTGTGGGAGGGGCCCTTGATTGGGGAAGGTAGCCGACGTTGTCAGGGGGGACTGCCCCCAAAATCCTCTCGGTTTAAAGATGTTTAAGCCCGGGCCCCCGCGGGTCACTGGGTCTTTCTCTTGCAGCATGCGGGCCCGCACCAAACAAGATTTTTTTCCTGGCAAGCTGGGTTTTCCAATCAGCAAAAAATTCAGCGGTCTTGCTCATGGGTGGGGTGCCCGTTTTCCCGGGGGTTTTTTACGTTTGGGAAACATCAGCGGGGGTGGGTCAATGCTCCTTTCTTTTGTTCTGGCCACAGTAGGCTGGGTTTGGGCGGGACAAGGTCTGCCGGTTTTTCCTGCACAGCAATGCATTCCCCTGTGCGACGTACCTTCGACACTCAGCGTCTCTCTAGACGGTCGTTGTCCAAGCCAAGTTTTGAAGACACCGGGAAAGATGTGCTTGGCAGTGCGGTAAAACCCCCTGGGGCCGCCCAGCTTCTGCAAGCAAGGGCGGTGTCGATCCCTCCATCGCGAGACGCAACACAATGACCAAGACGCTTGAGGATGCTTATCAGCTCAACATTACCTGTCAAAAAACTTGACACTTGACTGGACAGGCAATGTTTTTGGGGGCGGCTTGGCTTTGCCACATGTCACTGCATACACAATGCCTGCCAAACGATTGCAGGAGACGCTGAACTCTTGGGGTTACACTGTCAATGCTGTCAGGGTCGTTGGACCCTGTGAGCTGGGTGCGCAAAAAGGGCACAAGAGTGATTCTGGAACGATATCAGCTTTGACACTTTCTATCTCTGGTGGCCAGGATTGGTTGATATATTTGGCTTTGGTCTGATGTCAGCCCTGAGTTGCTTGGCAGCCTTGTTTGGGTTCCTGGGCATCACCTCTGGACAGGGTCTTAAAACTTTTTTCTTAGAGATTGGTTTTCCCTGACAAGTTCCTGTACATTTTAAAAGCTGTCTGGATAGATAGAATTTTGGCCATTATGATCTTGGATGATGTGAAGAAATCCACCAAAGCCCTTTTCAATCCTTTTGCCGCAGGTGCTTTTGGTGGAGTCCTGCACTTGGTCCACACCAAAGTCTTCATGGATGCCGCAAGTCTAGAGGTAAATCATCATCATCAGGACCTTTGGAGTACCGAAAAGCTCCATTCTATGTAATAAAAGAGCTCACTGTATGACTGACTAACAGCCGCCTCATATATATCTTCATCTTCTTTGTCATCGGCACTGACAGCACCCTTCTGCTGTGAATTTTCGCCCATTGTGTAGAATCTGTGGCAGGACCTGTGGTTGTGTGCTTCAGCGACCACAATATCTCTGCTTACAATTCCAAGTATTCTGCTGTCCAGTTTCTTTGTGGCGGCATTCCTGATTTTAGCATCAGCTCTCAGTTCTCTGCACTTCACCAACACTTCTCGAGTCTTCTGTCGTTTGGCGTACTTTTTTGTTTTCTGGCAAATGTGCACTCTGCTCCATATGTTCTTGAGGGGGCTAGGGATTGCACGGCCAGCCCTTGCAGGGCTGCTATCCTCAGGACAGCCATTGGTAGTCTTCTCTTTTTGAGCAAGGATGCCATCTAGTGCTTTCTTCATCGTGAAGAGGGCTGCGAAAATTTTTTCAGTGGTAATTGAGAGTGGATCTCCCCTTTCGGGGGTGTCTTCAGCCAACTCCAATATGGGCTCATGACGCCGTATTTGAGCTGCCCGGAGGAGAGTTTTCCAGGAGTCGACTGGTTGTGGTGAAATTAGGTTTTCATTGTCATCGCTCGTCCATCTGCAACAGACAAGAACATGGATTAGAAAAACATTTTTTTCCAGTTCTTTCAACGTAAATCCTCTGGTAATATATAAGGGTTAAGACGTAAATGATATCAAGATATGGATTTCTGTGAATATTTTGTTTGTTTTTAGCCTCTTAGACGTCAATATATAACATATGAAGAATAATAAGAGTACCATTTAAAAGATGAATCATCACCCTACAATCTCATTTCTAATGGCATTTTATCGAGAAATGACTTGTTTTTTGAGTTATTGAACGAAATATGGCTGGGAAACGCAATTTTTTCAATTTTGATGAAAAAAAATGCCTTCAATTTCCGGCTTCATTTGCGCAAAAACTAGACTATATAGCAAAAATACATGGAGACAAACCTGTGCAGATTTAAATTTTCTAAATCCTTAGTCAATTATACCTTTATGCCTACGATTCACCGTTTCATAAATAAAAACGGAAATATGGAAAAAATACCCTATGAAAGTGGGTTTTTCACAAAAATATACCGTAAAGCTACCAACATGGAAAGGCTATCATATATTATTTACTTCTATTGATGCAACAAAAAAAAAATGGCACAAGTATAGTTTGCCACCTTGGGTGGTACCCATATCTGGTCCGGCCCAAAGGACTAATAGGGCTAAATGCAAGAATGCTCATCAAATCCCAGCAGGTGGATATGCCCGACCGTCGTACCTCCACCGGTGGGATATACAAGAATTGTACTCAAAAGCCCGGCCAGTGGAGTCTGTGCAGTCGTACCAACACAAGCGAGTCCCAAAACGGCATCAGTATTTTTACTGTTTATACATATTATACATTTTACTAGGGGTAATTTATCATTTCTGCCATTAAAATAATAGCTTAGTTGGTATTCGCCACTTGTCTGAGGTGTTGGTGTAGAAAAAATGGGCCCGAGTGATGCTTGCGAGTACATTTGAACGGCCAGCCAGTACTGCTCCACACAATGGCCTCCCGCCGCCGCCCGGCTTCCTCACAGGTTAACACACCTATATAAGGCCTCCTGGACATGATTTTACCTTAATTATGACACGTGTGCATTCACAAGGTATGCATGTTACTCTCGGTTGTGTTGAAAACTCACCTGTAATGGTCTGGGAAGAAATAGGATGGAATAAGGGCAGAGCGGTATGCAGGTGGGATGTGCGTGGTGAACGCAATCAGCTGACTCAAAACTCGACTCGTTGCGTTGTCCTCTGTTGATTCCTGCTTACCGCGCCTCGATGCAACGGGTCGAGAAAATGTCTTGCATATGGCCCATAGTGTGGAAGAAGAGATCAGAAAAGAATTATTATGGGAAGGGAATGTATAGGGAAGGAACAAGAGGTAAAAAAAGGAAAGGGAAAGAGAGACAGAGACAAAAACGTGTGTGTGTGTGTGTATTCATCTAGTTGTATTTTACAGGGCCAGAGCGACGCTCGTATGGCCTCGTCTCCATATCAACATTTTTTTATCATTCATCCTTAGTTCTTAGTGTTGGCCAAAGCCATCACCCCGGGAGACGGGTCACAAACCCCCGGGTCAAAAGAGACGGGAGACGGGTCAAAACCACAAACAGGCTAACACCCGGTACCCATTCACTGCTGGGTGGACAAGGGCTCGGGTTTTAAGAAGACCGCCCGTCTGTCTTTGCTCCGCCCGGGATCGAACCCGGGACTTCTCGGTTGTGAGCCGAGGTGCCAACCCTTACACTACGGAGTTCCCATGTGCGCGTGTGTGTGTGTGTGTGTGTGTGTGTTTGTGTGTGTGTGTGTGTGGAGGTGGATGCAGCCCGCCAGTAACCAAGCGTGGATGTATATGTATACGGAATACATCGCGCCCGTGGAGGCCGCACCCTTTTCTATATATGTATATATATATATATATATATATATATATATATATATATATATAATATATATATATATATATATATATATATATATATATATATAATAATAATAATATAAAGCGAAAGTGTGTGTGTGTGTGTGTGTGTGTGTGTGTGTGTCCGCTCTAGGTTCCGCCCCCCGTGGCGGAATCCATCATATGGCACAGTTTTGGAACCAGGTTGACCAGGGGAAGGTTTGAAGCCCAATTATGGGATGATCCGATTACTTTTATTTCTATTTTATTTTTAGTAGCCTATTAGCGAGAATTGTGAAAAAAAAACGTGGGTTTGCGAGACTTGAGGAAACCTGATGTAGGGTGATGGGTAATGGGTGAGTGAATGGGTGGGGTGATGGGTAATGGTGTGGGGTGATGGGTGAGTGAATGGGTGGAGGATTATTGGTTGGGGGTGATGGGTGATGGATGAGGGAATAGGTGGGGGGTTATGGGTAATGGGTGAGTGAATGGGTGTGTGGCTATGGGTAATGGGTGAGTGAATGGGTGGGGGGTGATGGGTAATGGGTGAAGGAATGGGTGGGGGGTGATGGGTAATGAGTGAGTGAATGGGTTGGGGGTGATGTGAATGGGTTGGCGTTAATACATACATTTCTACATCCATGATTTCAGGAAAGTTAGAAGGGGCTATCTGGAGAGTCTGTGTTTGGTGGCCCCACCAAACACAGGTGGTGGGCCGAAGGCCCACCAATAGCCCTCCGCAGTAGCTAGCCAAAAAGTCCGCCCGGAGGGCGGCTTTGCGGCTAATATATATATATTGTTGGCGGTGTTCCATGACTCCCGGAAGCCCTCGTTCATCACACCAAGACACGTAACCTTAAAAATAGGGCGATTGCGTGGTATATAAGACAACAAAAACAGGTGTACCCATCCGGCAGGCGCCTCTATCATGCCACCCAGCCCCGACGGAAGGCTGTTTGTGCCGCGACGAGGATCGATGTCTGGACTTGTGTGTTATTCCCGCAATCTTGAGCGTGAAGGATGACTGATGATAATTTCTATTCTCAAACTTGGGAATCATTTTAACATTTCTAGAACATATGTCAGCCATGCCTTTGATGTTGAGCTCCCTGTGCTTACGATATATGGGGCTTGCTTATGGGGCTTCGTACACTTACGAAACTCTTCCTCTGGTGATAAAAATAAATACGTATACCACGAACTGTTCCCTCTCGTACACGCCCTTTGTATTTCCCTTGGGTGGAAGTAAAGGATATTCCGAGAACTGAAAATAAAAAGTTCAGCTATATCCTCCTTCCGTGCATTTTGCCGCAAAAATAGGAGAACATATTAGTGTCACGCTCTCACGAACACCGCGATTCTCCCTGATTCTTTCTGCTGTTATTGCCTGGGGGATATTTTGTGCACACACACACACTCTCTCTCTCTCTCTCTCTCTCTCTCTCTCTCTCTCTCTCTCTCTCTCTCTCTCTCTCTCTCTCTCTCTCTCTTCTCTACTCTACGGTCTAATGGAAAGAAACAGTTCAGCCTTTTATACATCCATTGTTTGACGAATAGGCAATCACCATTCATCAAATTATTCATAAGAAAATAAGGAAGCTACAAGAGGCCATGAGACCTACACGAGGTAGTTCCTGTTAGATAAAGATATTTATATTCTGCGAATATAAATATATTTTATCTTTTCCATGTAGGTACTTGAATACAAAAACAAATATAATGAGATCCAATTGTAAGAATTTAAACACGAATGGCATGAGACTATCTATGGACACGAATGTATTTGAACACTGAGCAGAGTATTGAATACAAACCTTTCATCCCTGAAGGCAGATAAGATAAGATTTTCATCCTATCTAGACACTTTGCAAGTACCAACTACAAGGTTATTGACTATACAAAGCGCCGCCACGTCAGCACGAACTAGGCGGACTCGAAACCGCTGACCGAATGCACAGGGATGCTGCACATTGCGAACCACGTCTCTACCAACCTTGCCACCCTGACGGGCTCCCTGAAGGCAGCCCCTCAGCAAGACACTGAGCAAGACACAAAGTAAGACAGACATGGTTCATCGTGAAGACAGTGACACGGGAACACCATAACACTTATAAGGACGCGGTCTTCCCCTTTATACCATTGAGGGACGCCCACCCCTGGAATAGCGGCTTCATCCTGCAACATTTTCTTACCTTCCTCCCGCTGCCTGCTTCAGCCCGCGAGGCGAACCTAATTTATTATACTTTCTTTGGTGTGCGTGGCAGAATCTTGCAGCTAATAAGGCGAGCAATGGCAGGAAGGAGGTTTGAATTAGAGTTTGTCGTCGGCAGCAGGATTAGGAGCTGGGCCGCCCGCTGGTGCTGTCCGCCACTACTCCAGCAAATGGACCCTTACCGTCCGCATATTCCCCAACTCTATACCAGTATATGGTTTCCTGTAAACACGCTTGGCTCTAGCTCCGAAAATAGAGATAGGATTTCTCGAAAATACCCTCATTGTGATTCCACACAAAGTACCCATTCGTCTATAGAAAGTCTCAAGTCTATGAAGCGTAACCTAACGTAACCTAACCTAACGGGTTCAAGAGAAAACGCGACATACTGTTCCAGAAAACGATAATATGCTTACCGTCCACTCACTGATGGACGCAACACTTTCAATTAATTTTCGCAGACTTCTCACACGGAACTGTAAGAACTCGCGGGGAAAAAAAACGAAATTGCAGTAAGTGAGGAAAAAAGAGAAAGGTGTGATCAAAGTAATTACATTCACCAGTAAATATTTGCATCAATCATAAGTTGATGAAAATATTACATTGTAGACAAGATCTCCGTCCGGGTGTCGGGATGTCGTATTGCCATAGTCACCCAGCAGGAGAACCCAATGCTGTTCCCTCTTGTCCTGCATCGTGAAATCCTGCGGTGGTTTGTGAGTGTGTGTGTGTTTGTATGTATGTATGTATGTATGTATGTGTGTGTGTGTGTGTGTGTGTGTGTCTGTGTCTGTGTGTGTGTGTGTGTGTGTGTGTGTTACCCTGAAATGTGATTGCAGCTTCACAACTCACATAGTCAATGTAACAAAGAAAGCGCGAAGTCAGGTTGGCTGGATTCTGTGCACAGTTCGTACCCGAGACACACTTATCATGGTGACGCTCTACTATTTGTCGTCGTGCCTTGTTGGAATATTGCTGTCAGCTGTGGAGCCCGTGGAAGGTCGGAGAGAAGCAGTCACTCGAAGCTGTGCAGCGGCCATTTACCAGTCAAATTTATGTAATTCGAAACTTACGATTACTGGACAGGTTGGAAAAACTCAATCTATTTTCACTAGAAAGACGCAGAGAAAGGTATTCCATATTAATATATTTATAAAATATTATTAGCAGTACAATCAATAACCTTAACATACGTTTTAAACATCCATCAACGACGGGGCCGACGACTCTGCCGCATTGAGAGGACACATCCCAGAGCAGCCACCAGAGTCAAGACGTTGAAAGAGAATGCCTTTGCCACCAGTAGACCGGCAGCAGGGGCCTGTAGCCTAGATAAGAAGGTACCAATATTGGAGTATGTGGACATCTCAGTTGTAGCGTGGGATGTTTTAAAATGGCCGTCTGCCGGGTCCCACGGGTTGCGTGTGACCCCTGGGGGCCCTTAAAGTGGCCCTTTTTCGGGCTAGAATAGATTGGAGATACCAAAATAAAACCAATTTTACAGGGCCCAAGTACATCCCCCAGAGTGTAAAATGACCAATGCCAGACAAATAGCCCGCTGTTTTGGCCCTGCCAAGAGGGGCCAAAAAGGGCCCAAAAATTTTCGAGCTAGCATAGATTTTGAAGATACCGAGGGAACCACTTTTACATGAATGAGTATATCCCCAGAGTAGGAAATGACCCTGCCAGACAAATTTTCCCTCTGCAAGGGGTGCCGCCAGAAGCCCTTAAAGTGAGCCCCCGACCCCCGCCACTCATCTAGGCTAGCACAAACATTGAAGATACCAAATGGAACCCAAACTTAGATGAATGAGTACATCCCCAGAGTAGGAAATGACCCATACCAAAACAAATATTCCTCTGCAATGGTCCCGCCAGAAGCCCTTACAAAATGGGTCTTGAACATGTTTTTGAACACCATATGCTTTTCCCAAATGCTTATTTGTAATGGGTTCGAGGGGCGCAAAATTACCAAAAGTCTAAAATTTTGCAAACTAAACAGCAAAAATGTCTGTAAAAAATAAGCGCAATTCAACTCAAAACTGAATAGACAAACTATGCAAAAATTTCACATGACTACTACATATAATACGTACAATGTGATGTAAACTGATTTTAGGTTGTGTGTAAGTGATTATAACCCATGAAACAAAATTTGGTAGCAAAATATCCAGACTAGTATTTGTTTTATACTAGTAACTCGACAAAGAAAGAGATTGAGCATTGGGTATACAGTAGGGGACACTTGGGAAAACTAGGTACATTAGGACCTAGGTAGTAGGGTAGGGGAATCAGAGTTTTGTGTTCCCACTCATGTTCAGACATGAAGGTAGAGGTAAATGGTAGTAATAAAATCAAATATATGTCTTGCAGCTCCATACTAATAACACACCAAAAAATTGGATATTGTTTGCAGACTGGCGTTAACTATTCGACATATTAACTACAAGTTAAACATGCCTAACAAAACCAAATGTGCCACGGCATCATACAACTTCACAAATGTCACATAAAGAGTAAGTTGAACGATAGAAATTTCAGGCATTCATTTGCACATTCCTTGCGTGGCAAGCTTCCTGTCGCTTACTATCTCATTACTGATTATTTTTATATAGGATAATACTTTAACATATTATAGATAAAATATCTAAAATCAAGTGATTTTGTTTTGCTAAAAGTGAGGGATCTTTTCCGTTTGGTGACCGCCACAGAAAACTATTGAAACTATAGGCTATATCTCTCCTATGCAGTTTCTTTATCCTCGTTCCAAATGTGTGATTTTTTTTTGAGAAGAAATGGATAATAGAAAGTTTACAGAAAGTTAAAGCCTTTCAAGTTTATTCTGCCATAAGTTTGTTAAGGAAAGGAATCGAAGTTGTGTGGAATTGTGAAGAAACAGCCTAAAAATAGCCTAGCCTATTGTATAAAAATATGAAATAACCTTGACTAGCTTAATTAAATATAGTCTTTACCTAAACTAATTTAATATAAACTAACCAAACTTTACCTAAAACATAACTACATCCTGTAGTCTCCATTGTCATTACTCTTGTTCTGTTAATTATGTGCAATTAAAATAATTTCAGTACTAGTGCACCGTGTGAAGGTAATAGACTACCTTAGTGAGCTCGATCTGTCATCTGGTGCCGTCTGGGAACTACACGCGGAGCTAGAATGTCGGGTCTCGGGGTGTCGGGCTCGACTTATTTTCTATTATTCCCTACCAAACCAGCTACAATTAAGTGTTGTCATGGTCAACATAGGCTTATGCAAAATGGAAATATACGAGTTTTACATTATTCATGGCGTTATAATGAGGATTGTTGGCAAAATAGAAGCATTCGATCACAGGTGTCCTACAACATTCTACTAAATACTGTAAAGGAATGTTTCAAGGCGGGTGCATGGGTTAATATTACCTTCTCTTTGCATACATGGAGGTAATATTAACCCATGCACCCGCCTTGAAGCATTCCTTTACAGTATTTAGTAGAATGTTGTAGGACACCTGTGATCGAATGCTTCTATTTTGCCAACAATCCTCATTATAACGCCATGAATAATGTAAAACTCGTATATTTCCATTTTGCATAAGCCTATGTTGACCATGGCAACACTTAATTGTAGCTGGTTTGGTAGGGAATAATAGAAAATAAGTCTAGCCCGACACTCCGAGACCCGACATTCTAGTTCCGCGTGTAGTTCCCAGACGGCCACCAGATGACAGATCGAGCTCATTAAGGTAGTCTATTCTGTGAAGGTTTTAAGTCTCGTTGGAAGTTCATATTTCTGGTCAATACATTTTTTCGTATGAAAAACTGGTTCCTAGTTATTACATACCATCTTACTAATATTTATCTGGTGCTCTCTATGTTTTGCCATGTCTAGGCATGTATTTCGCGGGGGTCGGAGCCCGACCCAATTAGAGAGAACTGCAACTCCGAAATGCCAGTGGTCGCTGGCAGTTTTAACTCACAATTTGGTGAAAAGTTGGTCAACTTGAAAGAAAAATATGGCTTATTCCACTGCACTTAAAACACAAAAGTATAATATTAAGAACGATTTTTCTATATGTATATTGTATAGAAGCCTGATTCTGTAAAACATTGTATATAACCAAATAACCAAGGAGGTTATAGTTGAGGAGGCGAGGTAAATGCTACTCTATGATATTATATAGTCAATAACGTATGTTTAGAAGTTATCTATACCTAGGCATCAAATGTTCCTTTTATTATTGTGTATCAATCAGATAGAAAGCCTGGAAGTGCAATGAGTCGACGCGTGAAGTGACAATGTTTTGATTCAATCGCCCCGCCACAATCTCCCCGCCCACCACTCCCCGCCGCGGCGTGTCGCCTCCACAATTATAACCTACATTGTCGCAGCAACAAGCCGATTTCGGCATTCTTTATTCTTCGTTTTTCCAAGGCATTGCTTATTGTATTTTGACATGCGTTTGCCAGACGCAGCAGTACTGTCTTAGAAAACAGTGTGAACATCGCCCAAATTTTACATGCCACAATATACATGTAAAAAATATATTAAGCTCTGCTACTCGAGGCGAGTAATTTGCATTAAATTGCTATTTAGAACGTTCAATCGTAATGCATGTCATCCCATACACTTACTAGAACAACGAAGAACGTTCTTTTTTAGTATTCAGATGCGGTGCATCAATATTCATTGCGAAATTGATTTATGAAAAATATTAGTCGCGGAGGGAAAACACAGTAGACCAACCTTTGAGTTAAAACTGCCAGCGACCACTGGCATTTCTCGAGTTTCAGATCATTGGAATTTGAGGACAAGACAAGGATCATTTAAATTTTGAGGACAGACATTTAAGGAAAGGGCAAGACAATGGCTATTTTCAATAATTTGTTTGGCATCTGCCATTTTACACTCGGGGAAAGCTACTTGTTAATTTGCAGTTGTTTATGTGCGGTATCTTCAGTGTGTGCTACTGTGCTCGTCTAGATAAGTGGCGGGGGTCGTGGGCTCACTTTAAGGCTTCTGACGGCACCATTGCAGAGGAATATTTGTCTGGTATGGGTTATTTCCTACTCTGGGGAATGTATTAATTCAATCTAAGTTGGTTCCATTCGTATCTTCAATGTTGTGCTAGCCTAGATGAGTGGCGGGGGTCGTGGGGCTCACTTTAAGGGCTTCTGGCGGCACCATTGCAGAGGAATATTTGTCTGGCATGGGTCAGTTCCTACTCTGGAGAATATATTCATTCATGTAAAAGTGGTTCCGATCGGTATCTTCAATATCTATGCTAGCTCGAAATTTTGGCCCATTTTTGCCCGTCTGGCAGGGCCAAAACAGCGGACTATTTGTCTGGCATTGGTCATTTTACACTCTGGGGATGTACTTGGCCATGTAAAGTTGGTTTTATGTGGTATCTCCAATATCTATGCTAGCCCGAAAAAAGGGCCACTTTAAGGGCCCCCAGGGATCACACGCAACCAGTGGTACCCGGCAGACGGCCATTTCAAAACATCCCACGCTACATCTGAGATGTCCACATACTCCAATATTGGTATCCTTCTCATCTAGGCTGAAGACCCCTGGCTGCTGCTCTACAGAGGGCCTCGCCTATTCAATGCTTTACATCTGCTTGATTCAAACGAACCATGTCTGGGGGAGCTTCAAAATAAATTTGGATATATTTCTCCGGACAATCTCTGATCAACCCAAGCTGGCCCATTACCACCTCGGCGCCGCCAGAAACAGCATTATAGACCAGCTGGCGCAAAGATGGGCAGACGGAATATACTAGTGGCGGCGCATCAGCGTGGCCACGGGCACCAAATTATTTTGTGCCTATAACCAAAGACATTCAACAACAAGATACCTCACTCCGGGGTGCCGTGTGGTGCGCGTGAAATTGACCTCCGCCGTGCGGCAGGAGTTAACCAGTCTGCTGGCCCCATTCACTTGCTGCATATGACTATCAATGAAAATCATATAGACTATGGTTTATCAGTATATATGATATAATGTTATCTTCGTAAATGTTTGTTCTATAATATTATCAAATAAAAAACAGTAGAACACGATAAAGAAATGCCATTACGAGACTGAAGAAATATGCATGAACTTCGACTCTTCGCCATTTAAAACTTTGCGAGTCAACATTTATCATGAAAACATATCAATAGAAGCGCATTTTTTTTAGGTTTCCATTGATATATTTCGTTTTCTGATAAATGAATTAGAACCATGCATAAATTAGCGTTAACTAAATAAATAAAATCATCAATCGGGTAATTTTCTCGATTGATGATGTTATTTATTTAGTTAACGCTAATTTATGCATGGTGCTAATTCATTTATCAGAAAACGAAATATTTAAGTGAATAAATAACATTATCAATCGGGAAAATTACCCGATTGATGATGATATTTATTAAGTTAACGGTAATGTATGCATGGTTGTAATTTATTTATCAGAAAACGAAATATATCAATGGAAAGCTAATAAAATTGCGCTTCTATTGATATATTTCATGGTAAATGTTGACTCGCAAAATTTTAAATGGCGAAGAGTTGAAGTGAATATTCTTTGATCATATGCAGCAAGTGAATGGGCCAGCAGACTGGTTTAACACCTGCCGCACGGCGGCGCCACCGTCGGCGGATAACAGAAGTTGCATTGGAGGACCGCGAGTGAGGTATCTTGTTGAATGTCTTTGCTATACCTACGCTCCACAGGATCCACAGGTGTATGTTTGTGTGTATGTGTGTTAGAGAGAGAGAGAGAGAGAGAGAGAGAGAGAGAGAGAGAGAGAGAGAAAGAGAGAGAGAGAGAGAGAGAGAGAATGTCAAGAGCACGGTACTGTCCACATAATTATCAGAGTAAATAACCGTTTGTGTGTTTGTAAGCTTGGATAACAACATAATTATTCCAAATAGTGACACAAATACGATTGATTACTTACCACTTGAAATAACATTTGGGAAGGTCAACTTTAGGAAGATAATGAGTTAACTAGGTTGGGCATCATAAAGGGAACAAAAAAGGTAAATTCTTAAACAAAAGAAAGAAAACAAAAAGTAGCACTTTTAAAAGTAGCACAATTAAGCACGGCGGAAAGTGATTAATGAAATACGAGCATCGTGTTCGGAGATTAAAATGGACGAAATATCTCATAAAAACATTGAGCCTTACACATGGCGGGGCTCAGCTTGATGGCCCTGGAATATCATCTGTCATTAAGTATTTCCTCGTTTTAAAGAATGAAAGTTGTGCCCCACCCCTCTTACCTTTTTCCACTCTTTCACTCCCATTTCAGCTTGATGGCTCAGGAATGTCGTCTGTCATTAGGTATTTCCTCATTTTAAAAAAGACAAGTTGTCCCCCCCTTATCATTTTCCACTCTTACACTTTCCCCTCGTCCACTCTTTTCACTCTTATTGATACGCAGTTAAGTGGCATTAATTACTCACGGGTCATACAATTATAGTACTATAGTTTTTTTTTTTTTTTAAAGAGGCGAAAATTTCATTCTATCTTAAGGTTTCATGCTTAAACTTATGCCTATGTTTACCTGATAATATGGTTTTACTATGATAAAATACAGCTGAAATTTAGAAGAACGGTAATATTCCCTTCTCCTGACATCAAATATCAGTCAGTAAGCAGCAAAGGGTCAGGATTTTTCGAGTATACACACTACATTCTGAGATAGGTTACGAGGCATCTATAACAGCCGGCACTAACTATCTATCTATAATAATATAAGCGAAAGTGTGTGTGTCTGTCTGTCTGACTGTCTGTCTGTCCGCGATAGGTGCCGCCCCCGTGCGGAAAACCCATCATATGTCACAGTTTTGGAACCAGCTCGACCAGGGGAAGGTTTTAAGCCCACTTATGAGATGATCCGATCACTTTTTTTTTTTTTTTTAGCAGCCTATTAGCGAGAATTGTGAAAAAAAAAATGTGGGTTGCGAGAATTGAGGAAACCTTGATGTAGGGGATGGGTTTAAAGGGTGAGTGAATGGGTGGGGTGATGGGTAAAGGGTGTGGGGTGATGGGTGAGTGAATGGGTGGGGGGTGATGGGTGATGGGTGAGGGAATAGGTGGGGAGTGATGAGTAATGGTGATGAATGGGTGTGTGGTGACGGGTAATGGTGAGTGAATGGGTGGGGGTGATGGGTAATGGGTGAGTGAATGGGTGGGGGGAATACATACATTTCTACATCCATGATTTCAGGAAAGTTAGAAGGGGCTATCTGGAGAGTCTGGAGAGGTGGTGGGCCGAAGGCCCACCAATAGCCCTAATGGGTGAGTGAATGGGTGGGGGGTGATGGGTAATGGGTGAGTGAATGGGTTGGGGTGAAGTGAATGGGTTGGCGTTAATACATACATTTCTACATCCTTGATTTCAGGAAAGCTAGAAGGGGCTATCTGGAGAGTCTGTGTTTGGTGGGCCGAAGGCCCACCAAACACAGGTGGTGGGCTGAAGGCCCACCAATAGCCCTCCGCAGGAGCTAGCCAAAAAGGCCGCCCGGAGGGCCGCTTTGCGGCTAGTAATAATAGTAATAATATAAGCGAAAGTGTGTGTCTGGTCTGTCTGTCTGTCTGTCCGCGATAGGTGCCGCCCCCGTGGCGGAATCCATCATATGTCACAGTTTTGGAACCAGCTCGACCAGGGGAAGGTTTTAAGCTCACTTATGAGATGATCCGATCACTTTTTTTTTCTTTTTTTTTAGCAGCCTATTAGCGAGAATTGTGAAAAAAAATGTGGGTTGCGAGAATTGAGGAAACCTTGATGTAGGGTGACGGATAATGGGTGAGTGAATGGGTGGGGTAATGGGTGTGGGGTGATGGGTGAGTGAATGGGTGGGGGGGTGATGGATGATGGGTCAGGGAATAGGTGGGGGGTGATGGGTAATGGGTGAGTGAATGGGTGTGTGTTGATGGGTAATGGGTGAGTGAATGGGTGGGGGGTGATGGGTAATGGGTGAGTGAATGGGTGGGGGGAATACATACATTTCTACATCCATGACTTCAGGAAAGTTAGAAAGGGCTATCTGGAGAGTCTGTGTTTGGTGGCCGAAGGCCCACCAAACACAGGTGGTGGGCCATCCATGATTTCAGGAAAGCTAGAAGGGGCTATCTGGAGAGTCTGTGTTTGGTGGCCGAAGGCCCACCAATAGCCCTCCGCAGGAGCTAGCCAAAAAGGCCGCCCGGTGGGCGACATTGCGGCTAGTGACTTATATTTCCTACTTTTCTTGCACATTCACTTTATTTTGGCATTAAATCAATCAATCAATCCTACTTATCTGAAAGAGAGAAGCATGTGATTGAAAACATAGACAAGCCATAAACACCACACACACACACCCACACACACACACACACACAAACCACACACACACCACACCACACACACACACACAACACACACATAAACACACACACACCACATGCACACACACACACATACATTCAGCCAGCCAAGCCATAATAAGAGCAGGCTCTTGACAACTTAATAACTGTAACGACCCGCCTTAGGGCAGTTGCAAGAAGGTCTCGTCGTGTGCCCTATAGGGTCCCGGCGTGGAAATGCCCGACTGCACAAGTTCAAGAACAGCGTCATTTCACCCCCATCGTGTGCCCCATCGGGAAAAAAAATCGTCGGGCGGTAACCCCCTACCGATGAGATGATCGATGAGCACCATAATATAATCAATACTTTCATTGAACATCAATAATCAACATATTCAATATGTGACACATTCTGAGGAAGAATCAACGCGGTTACTAAGCAGAAAAGGCAGCTAATTCATCATTTTCAGTTGCCGGGAACTCAAGACAAGCGGGTGGATGTCCGCGCCACCTATTGACAGCGGCTGGTGATATTGGGTGGGTGGGCGGGCGGGCGGAGTACATCCACACCTCATAACAATACGTTGTCATCCACCTTACCTGTGCCTAACTGAAGAAGACTGATCAACTACCACGCCTGTGAACGCATCATAGGACATCACCAGGGCTCATATTATTCCTCAACGGATCATTGCAGCCCTAACCAACGCCTAACCCGCTCGGTATTCCCGCTGGGATATAAGTGAACAGACTTTAAACTATGATTGAATGTACGTGTCACTTTTATGCATTACCATTTCGAAATGATAATAAGTAATATGGCTAAACATTACTGACTAGAATCATCTAGAAACGCAAATAAATTGTAAACCATGAGAGAGAGAGAGAGAGAGAGAGAGAGAGAGAGAGAGAGAGAGAGAGAAGAGAGAGAGAGAGAGAGAGAGAGAGAGAGAGGTGGAGGTGAACACCAGCGGGGCGTTGTCATGGTAACTCAAATGACCAACCTCAGAACTTGTGAAATCTTTTCGTACCGCCTCTTTCTATTGAAACAGCATGCTAATACAAGTATTAGTATATTTTTATGTTATGGAAAACAATAATTCATGATAGAAATGACTGGAATTAATTTCTTTATCGTAGTAAATATTATTATTCTATTTATCGCACGGATTGGTACACCTCGCTCCCGACGTCGGGTACACATGCCGATGGGGCAAAATCAGCCGTTCATGAAACTCATCAATGGAGTATCACGACGGGTCGGGCGCCCCACTCACTATCGTTGTACTCGATGGAAAACGTCCATTTCTTGCAACTGGGCCTTAGAAGCACGCAGGGTAACCACAGCCAGCAATCATTTCATCTCATCCATCAAACGACTCCCCAAAAATTTTCTGTACAATTACCTTCCCCAAGCTCTTTCTCAGCGTCACATGGAAGTGAACTCTTCGAGCATCACCTCCACACCCACACAGCGTCTCAAGGTCACACTCTCAATCTTCAAACCTAAAAGAAAAATTGAATGGGCTGATTTACAAGAGGAAATATTTTGCCCCTACATTATTGAATTGGCTGATTACAAGTAGACATATTTTCCCCTTATATCATTGCATAGGCTGATTTACAAGTAGACATATTTTCCCCTTATATCATTGCATATGCTGATTTACAAGTAGACTTATTTTCCCCTTATATCATTGCATAGGCTGATTTACAAGTAGACTTATTTTCCCCTTATATCATTGCATAGGCTGATTTACAAGTAGGCTTATTTTCCCTTACATCATTGCATGATATAAGGCATGGGCTAGTTACAAGTACATATTTTTTTCCCTTATAACATTGAATGGGCAAATTTACAGGTACACATTTTTCCCGTATATCATTGAATGGGCTGATTTACAAGAAGACATATTTTCCCCTTATATCAATGAATGGGCTGTTTTTCAAGTAGACATTTTTTCCCCTTATATCATTGAATGAGCTGATTTAAAAGTAGCCTTAGACATATTTTTTCCTTCTATCAGGGTGGTGCATGTAACACTCCCCCCCAGGATACACCACCACCCTCCCTTTGAGTATCGCGGTCATCATGCTATCAGAGACTTTCCCGCGTCTTCAGTTCCTCAGCGAGGCGGCCACTGGTTCCAAGGCCAAGGAAAAGAGACATATTCCTTAGCCTAGACTCCTTCATCCACAGCAGCCGTGTCCGTGTGGTGATGAAGTCTTGCCGCCTCCCCACCGCTATAATAAGGGGCTCGAGGGCGTCACGCAGACGTAGACAGAAAAACGATGATTCACTCCCGGGTGTACACTGTTAAAAAATGCAAGATATNTCGCGAAAGCGAATTGCCAAAAAAACAACCAATTTTCAAATAAAACACTATTGTTGACCCTCATACGTATTTCCCGAAAAAATTTTTTATATAGTTTGGGGTTCACCATGAATTATAAATGTTTAAAATAAATTTCCCCCAATTCTAGGGTTTTCCGGTTGCGGGGCGAGGAACCCCCTCTTCACGAATCTTACTGAAATATTTACATGAATTTATTTTTGGAAAATTTTTCACTTTGCAAAGTCATTTAAAAATAATTTTCGAAACAATCCCAAAACCCCACTTTGTGCCGGACGACATTTTGCAGAGGGTTTCTGCAATTTGTTTTTATTTAAAAAAAAGTTTAGTGCTCGTTGGTGACCCGAAGAGCGGTTTTGCCTATTTCAGGGAGGCGCACGAGGCCCAAGAGTTTAAAAAAAAGTGGGGTTCAGTAAGTGAAATACCCTTTAGAGAGCGGCTGCCCCTCTATTAAAAAGTGGACTTTGAGGTAGTGTCCGAAGGGCAATTCCCCGGACTACCACTACGCCTCCTCACCACATTTTTTTTAACTAAAGCTCGGCCCAAACTAGAAATTTATTTATATGTTTGTTTTGTAATTTTTTATGTTCCACTGATATATTTTTTTTAAGTTTGTAGTTTTTCTGATTTTCGCAAATTTCGCATATTTTCCAACAAATTTGAGTGAGAGTGGGGAAAGCCCCTTTAAAAAAAATGCGGAAAATTCGCAATCGCGAAGCGAAGCGAAATTTGGCCCCACTAATATATAATTTTTTAATACCCACACAAAACCCCGTTTTCCGGACTAATAGGGGGGAAACACTGGGCCCGGGGAAACCCCAAAAGCCGGGGAACGCAAAAAAATCCCGGAAATTTTCCTTAAAAAAAAAAAAAAGGGAAAAAAAGTCCGATGCCCTTTCTCCCCCCCCGGAAAGTTTTACCTACCTAGTATTTTCTGCCGGCAACCGCCATATCAAACCCCCCGCGGACTTTGGGGTTTCCCCTGAAAATGCTGCCACCTGGCGGAGGCAGAAGAAAGGTTCATAGTTCAGAGAGGGTTTCCCGAACCCGGGGGAGTTGGGGGGTCCCGGGGGCAACGGGGCGGGGGCAGGTGAACCGGAGTGTCGTGGCCCAAAAGTAAACAATACGACCGCTGAGCCTGCTGCCAAACCGGGGGAGGCACGGAAAACTGACCAGGGGGGGACAGGAGACGCTCGGACCGCCGGAAAAACTTTTCAATTTACGAACAGGGCCCGGGATTTAAAAAAAAAAAAAAAAAAAAAAATGGACTCGGGGAAAATCCCCGGGGCCTCGGAATTTTTCCGGGAAAAACCCATTCCTGGAAATTGAGGGCCGGGAAATCGGGTTTTTGTTTAATATTTTTATTTTATAATATATATAATTTTAATATATATATTTAAAAAATTTTTATATTAAAATATAATAATTTTGTATTGTATATGGATAAATTTATATTTTATACCCTATAAAAATATAATTATACCCAAGGGTTTTAAATATATATTATATTTTTAATATATTTACTAATTATAATATAATCTTAATATTATTTTATATTAATTAATATTTTATATATTTATATTATTTTATATATTTTATTTATATTTTATATTTTAAATTAAAAATTAGTTATATATATTTAAATAAGATATAAACCAGCGCGGGGGAAAAAAAACTTGGGTTTTTTTATTTTTAAAGTTTTGGCTTTTACAAAGCCAAACATCACCAAAAACCCGGAAAAAAAAAAAATTGTGAAAATTTTAAAAATCAAATATAATGATAGCGCATTTAAAATGCCTAAAACCCAAAATAAAAAAAAAAATTATATAACCAAAAATATAAAACCCCCACAAACCCACCAATCAACTTTAAAATTTAAAAGTAACCCCCTGTTAAATTGATTGGGGGGTGTGTTTTTTATTACAGTTTTTTAATTTTATTTTTTTTTTAGGTTTGGCATTTTAAACGCATATATTTTTAATTTCTTTATTTCTTTTTAACCCTTTTTTTTTTCCGATTTTTTGGGTGATGATGGCTTTTTGGTTTTAGCCGAAACGTTCAAAAAAACAATCAAGAGTTTTTACCGCGCTGGTTTTTTTAAACTTTATTATAAGATCTCGTTTTTCCCCATGGGAAAGTTTTTGCTTCCCCAGATAAATTATATATATATAAATAAATATATATATATAAAATATAAAATAAAATAAAATTTTAGCCGCAAAGCCGCCCTCCGGGCGGCCTTTTTTGGGTAGCTCCTTTGGGGTCTATTTGGGGGGGGCCTTTGGCCACCCCTCCCCCTAGGAGGTATCCAGATAGACCCTTACCCCCACCCCGGCCACCCAAAAAACCCGATCCCTTTCCCGATAGCTCCTTTTAACTTTCCTTTTAACTTTTTTGAAATCAGGATGTAGAAAAATTTTGTATTAAACCCAAACCCCTTCAAAATCATAGCCCCTTTTTAACTTTTTTGAAAGCAAAAACCGCCCTTTTTTCCCGGGGGGACTTTTTTGGTAGCTCCTGCGGAGGGTATTGGGGGGCCCTTTGGCCCTTTGGCCCCCCACAGGGGTTTTGGGGGGCCTTTGGCCCACCAAAAAAAAAAACTTTCCCAAAAGACCCATTAAATTTCCCCCTCGGCCCACCCAAACACAGATACCAGAACCCCCCCTTTTAACTTTTCCCGAAAAGTTGTATTTCCCCACCCCCTTCACTCACCCCTTACCCCATCACCCCCCACCCATTCACCACCCATTACCCCACCACCCCAAACCCTTCACTAAACCCCTTAAACCCTACCCCCACCCATTCCTCACCCCTTTCCCCTCACACACACCCATTTTATCACCCATTTCCCACAACCCCCCACCTATTCCCTCACCCACACCCCTCCCCCCCACCCATTCATTTACCCCTCACCCCCCAAAACCCCCCCCAATCACCCCCAAACCCCTTTACCCCCATTACCCTTTACCCTACATCAAGGTTTCCCCAATTTTTCCCCAAACCCCCTATTTTTTCTTCCCCGTTTTTCGCTAATAGGCCCGCCCCAAAAAAAAAAAAAAAAAAAAAAAAGTGATCGGATCATCCCATAATTTGGGGTTAAAAAACCCTTTCCCCCGGCAACCTGATTCCAAAAAATGTGAAAAAGATGGGATTCCGCCATAAAGGGGGGGCACCTTTTCGCGGACAACAGAACCCGCGACAAACCCACACCCACACACACACCACCCCACACACACTTTCCTTTTATTATTAATATATAAATAATTAATATATATATATATATATATATATATAAATATAATATATTATATATATAAATATTTTATTATATATAATATATAATTTATATATATATATATATAAATAATATATAATATATATATAATTTTATATAATATATATATATAATTTTATAAAAATATATTAATAAATATATAATTTTTCTTTTATAATAAATTTTAAACAAAGGTTTTGTGTTGTCGTCTTTTGTCTGTCCTGTCCCCGATAGGTGCCGCCCCCTGTTTTCGGAATCCCCTTTTATTTTCCCCATTTTTTTAAACCCGGTTTCCCCCGGGGGGGGGTTTAAAAACCCCCTTATGGGTTCCCATCACTTTTTTTTTTTTTTTGCACCTATTAGCCCAGAATGTTTAAAAAAAAAATGGGTTTGGGGGAATTTGAGGAAACCTTTTAAAAGGGGGAGGGGAATGGGGGAGTGAAGGGTGGGGTGATGGGTAATGGGTGTGGGGGGGGAGGGGATTTAATGGGTGAAGGGTGGGGTGATGGGGATGGTTTAAAGGGGAAAATTGGGGGGGGATGGGGTAAGGGTTTAGGAAGGGGTGTGGGGGTGAGGGGGAAAGGGGGAGGGAATAGGTGGGGGGGGATGGGGGAAGGGTGAGGGAAGGGTGTGGGTGATGGGTTTAAAGGGTGAGTGAAGGGGGGGGGGGAGGGGAATGGGGGGAAATGAAGGGGGGGGGGGTGAGGGGAAGGGTGATGGAAAGGGGTTAGGGGGGGTGAAAGGGTTTGGGGTTTAAAAACATTTTTTACATCCAGGTTTTAGGGAAACTAGAAGGGGTATTTGGGGAGTCCCGGTTTGGGGGGGCCGAATGCCCCCCAAACACCCGAAAGGTGGGCCGCGGCCCCCAATTTGCCCTCGCCGGAACCCAGCCAAAAAGGGGCCCGGAGGGCGGCCTTTGCGGCTATTTCCCAAAAAGCAAAAATGTGTCGCGCTGTCTGTCTTTTTTTCTGCTGTCCTTTTTGTCGTCTGCTTTCCGCGATAGGTGCCGCCCCCCTGGGGGAATCCCAAACATATTCCAAAAGTTTTTTTAACCCGCTCGACCCGGGGAAAGGTTTAAGCCCTTAAAAAGGGTGATCGAACTTTTTTTTTTTTTTTTTAGAGCCTATAGCCCAGGGAAAAGTGAAAAAAAAGGGGGGCGAAAATTGAGGGAAAATTTATGTATGGGATGGGTAAAAGGGGAGTGATTTGGGGGGGGGAGGGTTTAAAGGGTGTTGGGGGGGATGGGGGGGAATTTGGGGGGGGGGTGATGGGTTTTGGGGGTGCTGGGGATGGGGGGAATAAGGGGGGGGGGGTGGGTAAGGGGGAGTAAAAAGGGGTGTGGGGGTTTATGGGTAATGGGTGAGTGAAGGGTTTGGGGGGGGGTGAGGGTAAAGGGTGGGTGAATGGGTGGGGGGAATCATACATTTCTACATCCAAAGATTTCAGGAAAGTTTAGAAGGGGGTATCTGGAGAGTTGTTTTTGGTTTGGGCCTTTGGGCCCACCCAAACAAGGTGGTGGGCCGTGGCCCACAAAAAAACCCCAATGGGAGTGGGATGGGGGGGGGGTGAGGGGAAAGGGGAGTGAAAGGGGGGGGGTGAGTAATGGGTTGGCAAATACAACATTCTACTCCAGATTTCAGGAAAGCTAGAAGGGGCTATTGGAGAAAATCTGTGTTGGTGGGGCCCCTTTGAAAAAATTTAAAAAAAAACAGAAATGGGAAAGTGTGGGAAAAAAAATTAAGGGGACCCTTTCCCAAATTTTAAAAACACTGTTTCATAAAATAATCCCCCCCCCAAGCTTAACGACAAGCATACAAAACCCACGCTCTTTCCAAGCATGAGAAAAAAACCAAAAAACGATTCCCGCCCGAAAAGAACAGGCAGGGAGGAACATAAATCACCAACCAACAGCGTCGCCCCCCACACGCCCCCCCCGGCCCCGCCCTTTGGTAGGCCTCGGCTGCACCTAAAATTTCCCGTCACCTCACATCTTTAAAGGGGGAAAACCTCTCAAACCCTGAAAAAAGGTTTATGACCCCAAAACGCCCTTAAAAGGAAATGACCCAACCCCCAATTTTAATCATTTGGGGGCATACCCCCGGGGGACGGGGTCGCCTCGCCCACCCTACACCCACTCCCGGGGGGGAAAAACGGGGCCCAGGCCCCCTGCGGTCCCTTTCCCCCTAAACCCAAGCAGCTCCGGGGGAAAAAAAACATAAAAGGCCCCCAGCCAAGAGCCTTTTTGGGCCCCCCCGGGCCCCTCCACGCCGGGTTTTCTCTTTAAAAACAACCCGATGGGAAGGGTCGGGGTTGCAGGGTAGGTGGCCCCAAAGCCCCTATACCGAATTGGCGCTTTACGGGGCTATGCGGTAAAGGGCCCGATTCAGTTTTCCGGGGAAAACGCTGATTTGGGCACGTAATCACCTAGCCAAAACCCCCTGATTCTGCAAGACACTTATTACCAAAGGGATTTATTCGTCTGTTCAAGTCACTATTTAGTGTTTCCCTAGCTCACAAACCTAGAGTAAACAGGGATCACAAAGGGCTTTAAGATCCCGGGTCTTTTTCCTCCGCCCCCAGGGACCCACAACGCCAAAAAAACTCCCCTGAGCGAGTCCAAAAAACACCGTGGGTATGCCAAACCGCCCCCCCCCAAATTCTGACGGGACCCACCGTCATTTTGGACTGGGGCTCCCCAAAGGGATGTAAAAATTTCCAAAATCTCAATGTCCTCGCCACACGCATGAAAAGACTGTACTGCTTCATCTAGTAGTCTCACAAACACCTGGACTTGGTCTTGAGCAGGAGACCTCAAGTCCCAAAGGCTTTGCCTCCTCGTGCAACCCTCGAGAGCCATTATCAGGACTCCAGCGACTCAGCAAAGATACTGCATCATCGGCAAAAACAGATCAGTGAACTTGGTGTTGCCGACGGATGCTCCACAATCACTTTGATCTACAACCTTTTCCAATACCCAGTCCATACAAGCGTTGAAAAGTGATGGAGCAGGGACGTACCCTTGCCTCACTCCTGTATTCATAGGAAAGAAGCTGGATACACCTGCCCCACACTTCACAGCACTCTCAGTCCCAGAGTACAGACCAGCTGGAAAATGACTAGCTACGGCGAAGTCATAAACTGATCACTAAAGAGAATAACACACTCTTATGACAAAGAGAAAATATCTTATTTATGTATATATATATATATATATATATATATTATATATATATATATATATATATATACATATATATATATATATATATATATATATTATTATATATAATATATATATATATATATATATAATATATATATATATATATATATATATGATATATATAATATATATATATATATATATATATATATATATATATTAGTGATGGACCGAATATTCGCATTCGCATTCGCAATTGCGAATATCCCATGTTTTCAATATTCGCATTCGCATTCGCACTCCTACTCGTAGTTGTTTGCAATATGCGTATTATTTTTCCAAAATCAATAAAACTTATATAAATAAGAAATTAAATAACAAGTGAACATAATATTACACTAGCTAACATATACATAAATTAATAGTTTAGCCGTGGGTTAGTTAAACGAATAGGGTGAGGAGATGTAATGGGTAGCCAAGCCCATAGTCCTTCGAACACTACCTCCATCCTCTACCCTAAAACAGAGTGGCAACCGCTACTCTCAAGATCACTGTTACTGAACTCAACTCATTGCCTTGTGCGCCATACTGCAGTAAAGACATTTATATTTTCATGGCTGAGTCTTACAATAATTACAAATATTTCAGTTATCTGTATGATATCAAAATAGTGTATTACTTGAATATTATGTAATATTGGCAATTCGCATTAGCAAATATAAAAAAAAAATATGCGCATTCGCATTCGCGAATATGGAAATAGATATTCGATCCATCACAAATATATATATATATATATATATATAATATATATATATCATATATATATATAATATATATATATATATATATATATATATATATATATATATATATATAATATATATATATTATATATATATATATATATATAATAGAAAGAGAGAGAGAGAGAGATGAGAGAGAGAGAGGGAGAGAGAGAGAGAGAGAGAGAGGAGAGAGAGAGAGAGAGATGGAGAGAGAGATGAGAGAGAGAGGAAGAGAAGGAGAGAGAGAGAGAGAGAGAGAGAGAGAGAGAGAGAGAGAGGCAAAACTTCTCCAGGAGGGTAGCGGGATCTATAATAAAAACCCCG
>JACEEZ010017426.1:0-27967 GCA_016584305.1 Chionoecetes opilio | reverse complement strand
ACCTTAACCAAAAAGTATAACCTAACCTAACCTAACCTTAATCACAAAGTATACCTAACCTAAACTTAACCACAAAGTATACCTAACCAAAACCTAACCTCCAACAGTATCCTAACCTAACCTACCTTAACCAAAAAAGTATACCAATAACCTAAAACCTTAACCACAAAGTATACCTAACCTAACCTACCTTAACCACAAAGTATCCTAACCAAACCCTAACCTTAACCCATAAGTATACCTAACCTAACCTAACCTTAACCAAAAAGTATACCTAACCCAAACCTAACTGGACTTAGAATTTTTGGGGCTCCTCATTTTCATAGCGGTCGTGTGGGTTACCAAAGGCTGAGCGCACGCTGGAACCTTTACGATGTAAAGTACAATAAGCATACAATAAAATTCGGTAGTTCATTCCTTTTCCTGGACCCCTGGTGACAAGACGGGGCTCCGGGCCCTCTGATTAACCATCGCATAATTACCCATCGTTAAGCGCAGTCTGCCGCGCCGGGGTGCCTTTCCCCTCTTTTACCAGGAATCATGGCCCCAAAAACCACACGCAACAACAAGCGAAGCTGAATAGCCAACAGCACAGCAACAGCAACAGAAACAGCAACAACAGGCAAGTGGTGGTGACGACATCACCCGGCATGATGATGGTATGTGACAGAGCTACTGTCCTCATTGTCTGAGGAATCACATCCCCTTGTAAAAATCCTTCCCCTTATCATCACCAAGAAATTTAAGTTGAAATGGAAAACCTAAGGAGTGAAATTGACTGTAAAATGCCCAAAATCATAAAATTGAGTGACGAAGTGTTAACATTGAAAAACAAAGTAGAAGATCTGGATTTAAAACATTGACAATTTTTGACCAGTCCGAGCGCCGTGACACCATCATTTTCAGTGGGCCGGTATTACCTGATGAAAATAAAACAGGAAATACCAACAATATCATTACCCATGTTGTCAAAGAAAGTTTGAAAATTGATATCAGTAAAACGACATTAACATATCACAAAAGAATTGGATCACCACATTCCCAGTATAAACCCCCCAATTATTGTCAGTTTAACAAATAGATCCTCAAACATGATTTAATTGGGCCTGCATCCAGCTTAGGCCTCTCTCCACATCAACGGAGCCTGACTCCAAAAAGGCTTAGTTGTTCAAAACAGTCCCTATACATCAGAAAAGAACCGGGGACAAATTTCAAACAGTGCTATACCAAGGTGGAAAAATAATAGTCAAACAAAAAACTCCCACCATCAAAAATGTAATATTTTGACGAAGGACCCTCTTCACTTTCCTAGATAATTATCCACTTATAAAAGACATATATACACAGGAAACCCAGTCAACCTAAACTTTTTACACTAACTTTCACTGCATTCTGTTAATATTCATGTGTATGACTATTGTCTTCAGGGGAAGTGTTAACTATCACCATAAAAACCATCATTTTCATTGCTACTACTACTAATTATGTTTCGTCTTGATTTCATTATTCATATTTCCCCTTTTTTTATATACCTTTCTTTTCATTCCCTTTCTATTATAGCTTCTTCTTTTTTTCTATTTTAAGTTCCGTTTCTATTATATTACCATTATTTACCATTACTAGCATTCTTACTCATTATATGAAAATCTCTGCATTTGTGATTATCATTATAATTTATTATTATTATTATTTATTATTATTATTATTATTATTATTATTATTTATTATTACATAAATTTTTATTATCATTATTTTATTATTAACATTATCATCATTGCCGTTATGGCTACTACTACATTGTTATTATTATCATTATTTTTATTATTATTATTATCATTATTATTATTATTATTATTATTTTATTATTATTATCATTATTCAATATTATATTTATTGTCTTCACCGTCACTGTACATATGACAACTACCATCACAACTACTTAATGTCTGATAGACAGTAGACCACTTCTACATTTACTACTAAACTCTTTCCATTATTGCTACACTAACGTTTTTTTTCCACCCTTTTAACTTGCATTGTTCCTATCCAGCTTAGGATATTACCGTAGTCAGTATACTGTTTTTTCTGTTTAAAAAGTTATCATTGCCGTTACTATTATTATTATTATTATTATTTATTATTATTATTAGTATTATTATTACTTATTATTATTACTATTATTATTATTATTATTATTTTTATTATCATTATTATTATTATTATTATTTTTATTATTATTATTATTATTATAATTTTATTTATTATTTATATTAGTACATTATTTTATTATCATTATTATTATCATTATCACCCACTGGTGATATTTGATCATCATCATTACTGTCGTTGTGTACTTAATCAACTTCTGTTTTCATTATTACATCATTACTATTGATGTTATCAAAGTTATTGTTATTATCTTATTACTATTATTACTATTATTACTATTATTGCTATTATTATTTTATTATTTTTATTGCTATTATTACTTTTATTGCTATTTTTATTTTTTATTATTATTATTATTATTATTATTATTATTATTATTTTTATTTTTATTATTATTATTATTATTACTATTAGTATCTACTATCTTTATCTCATATTCATATATATATATTTTTTTTTTTATAATATTGATGTTATCCGTATCATTAATAGATGTTGAGAATTCATAAGTGTTACTTTTTTTGTTTTTTAGGGGGAAATTTAAAGACTCTTATAACATCTTGTGGATGGACTGGAGAACTACCTGGAATTAAAGGGTAGTCACCTCTAAGGAAGTTAAGTGGATCAGTAGTAGATTGTGGAAACCGCGGTCTAACTCAGGGGCAATAATTTGTGTAAAATTCATTAACGCTGTAGCAATATCTAAGAAGTATTTAGTTTATTATTATTGTATGTGACGTTATCTATCTTAATAGATTTACGGTTGTTATTGGTAAGTTGGTTGATAATGTTCCACTTTTTTTAGTATCATTCTTAAAGTTACAAAATATCTTAGTGTAAAAAGATTGTTTGGCCTGTCTAATAGTTTGGTTAAGTGTGTTACGATAGTGTTTGTAATAATCTTCGGTAAAAGCACCTACTTTATAGTCCTTGTATAGATTGTTTTTAGTTTTTATGGAGTTGATAACTGCTTGAGTGATCCACGGGTTGTTTAAACGTTTTCTCACTTACAAATTTTGTTTTAAGAGGAAAGCTTTCATTATATATTTCATGTAGTTTTTCAAGAAACTTGTTGAAGTTAGAATTTAAGGTAGATATTAACAATCATTCCATTCAATAGCACTTAGTTTGTTCGAAAAAATAGCTTGTTCGTTTTAGTTGTCGATCTAAATACAATTTTGTGAAGTTTATGTGATTTGATTGGCGTAGAGATATTAAGGAATATTGGGAGGTGGTCTGATATTGGATAATGTATTATTCCAGATGTATAGTTACTATTAAAGTTTTGTAAATATATGTTCCAGCAAAGATGGTTTACTTAAATTAGAGCTATCAGGGAAGCGTGTTGGTCGTGAGATATGTGGAAAAAGTTTATAGTTTTGCAACGTGCTAAGAAAATTATTTGTTGGAGCATGTGTACTGTGTTCAAGTAAGTTGATATTCAGGTCTCCAATAATTACGGTTTTATTTTTCTTAATGATATCTTTTTGCAAAAGAGTATATAAATATTAGTGAAATCTTCGACTGCCTCATGTTTACTGTGTGGTCTGTATATTGCACATAATATGTAAGTACAGGAGCTATCAGTTACTTTAATTGTGTTAATTTCTATAGAATCGTTTAAAATTGTTAATTCTTGTATTTGTTCACAGTAGATGTTATGTGATATAAAGAGTGTGACTCCTCCGTGTGCTCTAGTGGTTCTAACCATGTGATAGGAATTATAGCCAGGTAGCTGAAATAGATGTTTGTTTAGTATCATTGAGCCAGGTCTCAGTAACGGCCAAAATATCTGGGATGCGGATAAAGAATTAAGGAATGCTGCAATATTATCTATGTTTTTAGGTAAAGATCTTGAATTGTATGTAATATATTTAGTTTATTTGAGTTATGGGGAATTAATTTATTATACGCATGAATGTCATAATACTGTGAAATATTATTAAAGTCAGTGTGTCCATGAAGAGCATTAATTATTTTTAATGCTATGTCCTCTTTGTTGTGATTAGGGTTATCATTAGATTAAATAAGGATGAATAGAGATTAGTCATGAGTTCAGAGTTATTCAGATCATGTATGTGTAAGTTGGTCATGTTGTTAAGTGTTGAGGTGAGAAGTGAAGAGAAAGAAAAAAATAGAAAAGAAAAAGCGCAAGATAAAAAGACGCAGCGTCTTGCCGCGTCTTGCCGCGCCGGGTGCATAAAGAATATAAAGGAATGTGTATGAGATCCATTAATGAAAAATATGTTTGAGTGAAAGCAATCAACACCATATACAAAAACAATTAATGTTATATACACTATTGCATGGAGCAATGATAAGAAATATTTTTTAAGCTGTCTCAAAGTTGGTAGTAGTGGTAGTAGTGATAGTAGTGAAAATAACAATGATAATGACAATGATGATAACAATAATAACAAAATAATAATGCTAATACCAATAATAACGATAGTAATAGTATAATAAAAAACTAAAGTAATATTTGTAATAAATAATTTGGGTATAGTGTAATGAAATAATGATAATACTTAGGGGTAAAAAATGTAATAAAATAAAAATAATGACGAGTACCTTATAGATAGTAGTAAAAAAATAAAAAAAAATTATAAAAATGATTATGTAATAAATTATAATAATAAAGTGAAAATAACAAATCATAAAAAAAAAAAAGAATTATTAAATAAAGTAATACCGAAAAATATAAAAATAATAAATTTTAGTAAAAATGAAAACACCTCCCTCCAAATATCAAAAAACAAAAACCAAATTAGAAATACCATTTCGATTTTTTCAATAAATCTTTTAAACGGGGTAATTTCCACAGTGCCTTAAGCTCCCACTTTTACCTATCCACAAAAAAGGTCCTAAAGTGTCTTAAGCAATTAAGACCCATATCACTGTTAAGTTTTTTCTCTAAATTTTTAAAAAATTAATAAAAAAATCCCTCAAAATTTTCTTGGTCTAAAATATTATTGTCCCAACTTTTGGGTTTTCTACAGGGGAAACATTTTAACTTTAAAAACTTTCACCGAGGAAATAACACTCTTGGATTCCAGCTTCCCTTTTTTAAGCATCTCTTGATTTCACTAAAGCTTTTACACAGTAAGACATATATCTACTTCGAAAATTCACATTATGGATACGGGGAAACTGTAAATTTTGGGTTTTAGAGATACTTTTAAATAGAACAAAAAAACCCAAAAACTACTCGATAGTATTCACCATCACTAACCGTTCGATAGGGGGTTTCCCCGGGGAAAGCTGTTAGGTCCTATTTTATTCCTTATCTTATAAGAATTTCCCTTATCTTTAAAAACCTTAAACCATATTTTCGCTAGGGACTAAACCCTCTACTTCGATACAATCCGTCAACATATACACCTGCCAATTCTGAGCTCCAAATTTTTAAAAAAAATGGTGTCTAAGAAACAGATTTTAAAAATTTTAAATAAACTTTCTACATTTTTTTACCAATGGGCCACTAACTTGCTTCCACCTTATATATAACACTCCATCATTAAAAGAACTAACAACACACTCTTTTAACACTGGATGTAAAATGACATTCAAACCTCATATAAAAAACCTCATCTGAAATTATCAAAAACTATACCCCTTTCTATACGATAAAGATTTTGTCCCCACTATATTAAAAACCGCTTTACATGCCCATGTTTTACCAATTTCCTTACTGTACACCAATCTTTGCCCACTTACCCCAGCTTTACTCCTCTTTTAAAAATGCAGAAACGCAAATTGGGATTTTTACTGACAGTGACTTCAAACCACATCACAACCCCTTTTTTAAAAAATTACCACTTAAAAATTTTTTGATATAAAAAATTTAGAAATTGGGGCAATCTATATTTTTTAAAATTTTAAACAGTGAAAAAATGCTTACTGCAAAAACCACATCAAAATTTCCTACCCGCCCCCCAAAAATCCGTATTCCAATACATACCTAAAAATTTTCCAAACATTCATCTCTTCTTGGCCCTAAAACTGGAATGCCTTCAGATACGTAAAAGTTTTCCTTCACTATATTCTTTTAAAAACTCAAAAAAAAATACTGCTGAATAAATACTAACTCCTCACAAATGTTAAAATTTTGTGTGCATGTCTTATTTGTTGTTTCGGGGGTTGTGCCAAAAAACCTGTTGTTGCAGTCACAATGAGGGAGGGGTTGGGGGTTTTTCTCGACTTGTTTAATGTTTTTTTTATGTTACATACTAATTAAATTTATACCAAAATTTGATCAATTATTGCCCGAAAAGCTTGCTTCCTAGGGGCTGTTTAAATGCTACAAATTTTGTATATAATATATAAATTACTGTTAAGGCAAAATAAAATGTTTAAATGTTTCAAATTTTTTCATTTCAGTCAAGCCGGAAGGATGAGTTCCAAAGTATTTCCCAGGGTGGTGTTGGAAGGGTGTCGTGTGCAGGCGTGTGTGTAGGAAGGAAGGGGTTTGTGCAGCGTGTGTGGGAAGGGGGCTTGTTGGGAGGGTGTGGGTGTGCAGGCGTGAGTGGGGGAAGGGTGTGGGTGTAAAGGGCGTTGTGTGGGACGGAGGCAGTGTGAAAAGCGTGAGTGTGGGAGGGTGTGGGTGCAGGGGTGTGTGTGGGACGGAGGCTGTGTGGGGGAAAGGGAGCGGTATCAGCGTTGTGGGGGAAAAGGAGGCTGTGTTGGGAAGGGTGTGGGTGTGCGGGCGTGTTGTGGGAAGGAAAAGCATGCTGCACCCAAAAAGGATGCATGCATGTGGCTATAGCAAAAAAAATCTATCAGAAAAACCCAAATATTTTAAGTACTATTATTTTATCTCTGTTTTTACGTGCCTCTGATCAGCGCGGGAAGAGGAGCCTCCCTGATGCTACGTCACGGAGCCTGAGCCTGAGCGCTGCAAATCTTGAGTGGTTTTGAAAAGGGGGAAATTTGCAGTTTTTTATTGCGGTTATTTAAAAACGGCTGACTAGATAAAAAAAGTGCGACGTATTGTTGTTTAAAAACTCTTAAATGGCTATGATTTGATTCATTAAAATCAAAATGATAAAAATGGTCTGGACGTTTATTTTAAATATACGCAGTGTCCGGTTTGGTCCTGGTATTGCTCATGCACCAATATATTTTAAAAATGGCTCGGGTAGCTCTTTCTGATCATTGGGTTTCATCAGGCACTACATCACAGTGTCACGCCTCTACGTTGGCCTGACGTTCCATTTTTCCTTCTTAGACCGAACAGGGCTGGTCTCCCAGTGGGGGGCCCCGGCCCGGAAAACCCCCCTCTGGCCGCTGCCCCCCACTGCTGCGGCAGCCTCTGTCCCCTTTTCCCGACTCTTTTCGGTGCTCTGAGTGTGGTAGGAACCCGGAACCTCGTACGGCTTGACCGGTCTCCTGGATCTGACCCCCGACAGTGAACGGTGAATCCCGGCTCTGCACCTAGCCAGGCTGCCACTGACATGCCCCTGAAAGCGGGGTGGCTACAAGTTCAGTTAATTTATGCGAGTCTTACACTGGTGTCCCCATACTCCCGCCAGCCCTCAGCTTCAAAACTGGGTCCGGCGAACCTGCGGTCGTCCCACCTACTCGCCACACGAGAGGAGGACACATTCTGAGTGTGCCAACCATGCTCCTGTCCGATTAGAAAGGTCACGCTGTTTGGGACCTTCTTTTTTGGGGGTGCGACCTCATCACTCTAGCTGCTGAGGAGTGCTTGGGGCCGTCCCCTAGTCTTGGGGAAACCCTTGAATCGTAGTAAGTTTTTAAGTAACCTGCAGGGAGTACTTTTACTAGGATTTCCAGGGGTTCAGTTCTTTGCCGTCTCCATGCTTTCTGGGCCACATGTACACAGCGCTGGGCTGTGGGGACCATCTGGATGAGACACCTTGCCCACTTGATTTCCCCGCGCTCGGGCGAGAAACCCCCGCTTCACAGCCTGGACCATATAGGGGACCTGCTGGTCATGGGGCATTTTGCCAGTATGCTCCCGGGATCTCCGTGGTCTTCCCGCCTGGGACTCCTCTGAACTCTGCTTGTCTCATCTATTCCGCTGGACAGCAATGCACATGGCCCTGAAGCCGTGCAGATGAGGTAGGCCCTCGATGCTGGTGATAAAGTGGCGCGGGGCAACTCGTTTTTTGTGCAACACGCATATCTCCAGAAAGCTTGCGTCCCCCGCATCTTCTCCAAAAGGGGGTGGGACCCCCCTTCCCACCCCCTGTTGGCCCTAGTTGAGTCACCTTGCAGTACGTCATGAGTCGTGGTCGTATTTCCTCAGATATAAGAGCCGAGCCACCTTGAACGCAGGGGTTCTCGGGACACCCGGGGGCCCCTGGACAAAGTACCAAAAATACCTTCCAATGGGTCCTCTGTCACTGCACATCTCCTCCCTGATCAACTTTTGGGGCGTTTCCCCCTAGCTTCGGGGACCTCGCCCTTTGGGCTTGTCCTTCCCCCCATCGTAAACCCCAAACCAACTATTTTTGGGACCCTGGTTAGGGTACGCCTATAACAAAAATTCTTTTTCTCTACTTTCCAGGGCCAATTTTTCCTATTTAAAATTGGAATTCCAAGACGATTTTTTCTTATTCCATTTTTGCATTTGAGCAAATTTTTACTATGCAAAATCGCACTTTAAAACTATGTTTTGCATATAAATTAAAAATCCTTTTTGCATAGCAAAGTGCTCAAACCATAAAGTTTAAAAATGAAAAAAACCACCCTTTAAAAATTTAAATTTAATAAAAAACACCCTGCCAAATTCGAAATAACTATATTTCACTTTTATTTGGGCCCACGGCGTACCCCAAAAATTTTATTTTATAAATTATATATATATAATAATATAAATAATATTAAAATATTTTTTTTTTTTTTAATTATTTATTTATTAATATATAATTATATATTATATATATTATATATTTATATATATTTATATATAATATATAAATATATATATATATATATAATTATATATATATATTAAAATATTATAATTATTATATTATATTATATATATATAAAATGTATATATTAGTAATATATATATTTTATATATATTTGTATATATATATAATGTATAATAATTATGTATATATAATAATTATATATATATATATATTATATATATATTTATTATATAATATATTATGTTATATTATGTATAAAATATATATATATATATATATATTATATATATATTAAAATAATATTAAATATACACGGGGTCTCGATGAGGGTGTCGAGGGTCATTTGACGCTATACCTCCCCTCGCCTACCCAAACCCTGAAGGCTCCCTTCCAAATCTCCATCTCGGGGGAGTGCTATTAGAACAACAGATGGGCGCCTCGTGTCGAACATGGATGGGCAGATGGCTAGTTGGGCTGAGTACTTTGGGCAGTTGTTCACGGTGGGACCCTCCAACTGAGGCAGCTTCACACACTGGGTTACAGGCAGTGGATGCCGATCCTCCCATTGACGAAACAGCACCCTCTCTTGACGAAGTCAGAGAGGCTGTAGCAATTTGAGGGGTGGAAAGGCAGCTGGTGTTTGTAATATCAGTGCGGAGCTCCTCAAAGCTGGGGGTGAGGCCATGATCAGCGGGTTGCATGCTGTCCTGACTGCCGTGTGGCAATCAGGTATCATTCCTCCTGACTGGAAAAGGGGGCTGGTCGTCACTATCTGGAAAGGGAAAGGGGACCGTCAGGACTGCAACAATTACCGCGGTATTACACTGCTCAGCGTGCCAGGCAAGGTGCTTGCCCATCTATTGCTGACACGGATTCATAGTCATCTGGTGAAGCATCAGATACCTCAGCAGTCTGGGTTCACGCCTGGTAAGTCAACAACGGACCGTATCCTAGCGCTTCGTGTCCTGGTGGAACGCCGACGTGAGTTTCGACAGGGGATGCTTGCAGCCTATGTTGATCTCAAGAAGGCGTTTGACTCAGTGCATCGTGAGTCACTCTGGAATCTTCTCCGACTTCGCAGGATTCCTGCAAGGACTATTGGTTTGATAACTGGTCTGTATTCTGAGACTGAGAGTGCTGTGAAGCGTGGGGCAGGTGTATCCAGCTTCTTTCCTGTGAATACAGGAGTGAGGCAAGGGTGCGTCCTTGCCCCATCAGTTTCAACGCTTGTATGGACTGGGCATTGGACAAGGTTTTAGATCAAAGTGATTGTGGAGCATCCGTCGGCAACACCAAGATCACTGATCTTGTTTTTGCCGATGATGCAGTAATCTTTGCTGAGTCGCTGGAGGTCCTGGTGATGGCTCTCGAGGCGCTGCACGAGGAGGTAAAGCCTTTGGGACTTCAGATCTCCTGGCTTAAGACCAAGGTCCAGATTACTTGGAGACTTACTAGATGAAGCAGTACAGTCTGTTCATGCGTGTGGCGAGGACATTGAGATCTTGGAAAGTTTTACATACCTTGGTAGCGCAGTCCATAAAGACGGCGGGTCACGTCAAGAAGTCTTACGGCGGATTGGCATAGCACACGGTGTTTATGGACTCGCTCAGCGGGAGTATTTGGCGTTGCCGGTACCTGTGCAGGAGGACAAAGATCCAGATCTTCAAGCTGCTTGTATCCCTGTCTTATTCTATGGTTGTGAACATGGACACTAAATTGTGACTTGAAGAGACGAATCAATGCCTTTGGTAATAAGTGTCTTCGCGGAATCATGGGGTATCGCTGGGATGATTACGTGTCAAATCAGCGATTGCACCGTGTGACTGAATCGAGGCCTATTGCCTGCATAGTCCGTCAGCGCCAACTTCGGCTATATGGGCATTTGGCACGCTACCCTGAAACCGATCCTTCCCATCGGTTTGTATCTGTAAGAGACAATCCGCGTGGAGGAGGCCAAGGGGGCGCCCACAAGGCTCGTGGTTGGGGCAAGTTGATGTTTCTTGTCGAGAGCTGCTTGGTATGGGAATGGAGCCTGCATGGGAACTCCTGCGTGTGTACACCGGGAGTGGCGTCGTAGGGTGGGCGAAGTCGAGCGCCCCCCGGCGTATGCCCTAATGATGATTGATGTTTAATATATATATGTATATATTAAATAATATATGGTTAATATATATGAATATATATATGTATATTATATTTTATATTTTCAAGTATAGAAGTCCAGCCTCTGGCCCCTTTGCTTTTTGGTTCAGTTCTTGCGGCTGGAACGTGACAGCGAGCCCGTTCCACCCAATTAACTCATTACGTGAATTACTCATTAAGGCTTGTCTAGCAAAAAGTTTGTTTGTAAAAGACCCCATTGATTTTTGACAGCACTACTTTTGCTGTCGAATTTCAGTTTCAATCCGCCCCAAAAATTAGGATAGTTAACGTTTATTACTCTTTAAAGGGGCTTGTTTTTACGCAAAATGCTTCTTCAGACAACCCCCTTTGGGTTTTGACAGCACTACTTGCATGTCAAATTTCAGCTCAATCCGAAATATTTAGGAGTATTATACACTTTTGGCGAAACTGTTCCCAGGGTTTATGGAAAGCGACAGCGAGAACTCTCTGTCAATAAAAGTATAGACGTCCAGCCTCTGGCCCCTTGCTTTTGGCTCAGTTCTTGCGGTGGAACGTGACGGAGCCACTTTCCCAGCCAATTAATTAATTACGTGAATTATTCTTTAAAGGGTTGTTCTTGTAAAAAGTTTGTTTGACAGACCCCCATTGATTTTGACGCACTATTTGCATGTCGAATTTCAGCTCATCTGACAAAATTAGGAGTAGTTTAACGCTTATTACTCATTAAGGGTTGTTTTACGAAAAAAAGTTTCTTCCTACGACCCCCATTGATTTTGACAGCACTACTTGCATGTCAAATTTCATCTCAATCCGATAATATTTAAGAGTAGTTAACACTTTTTGGCGGAAACTTGGTTCCACGGGTCCCACGACGGGGTTTCCCAAACGACAGCGGCTTCGCTCGCTGTCGTTTAAACCATAAGACCCGTGGAACCAAGTTTCCGCCAAAAAAGTGTATCAAGTATAGACGTCCAGCCTCTGGCCCCTTTTGTTTTTTGGGCTCAGTTTTGCGGCGGGAAACGTGACACGAGCCACGTTCCACCCAAATTAACTCATTACGTGAATTACTCATTAAGGCTTGTTCTATGTAAAAGTTTGTTTGACAGACCCCCATTGATTTTACAGCACTACTTGCATGTCGAATTTCAGCTCAATCCGACAATAATTAGGAGTAGTTTACGCTTATTACTCTTTAAAGGGGCTTATTTTACGCAAAAAAATTCTTCCGACGACACCCATTGCATTTGTCAGCACTACTTGCATATCAAATTTCAGCTCAATCCGATAATATTTAGGAGTAGTTATTGACAGCGAGCTTCGCTCGCTGTCGCTTAAACCATAAGACCCGTGGAACCAAGTTTCCACCAAAAAGTGTATAACTACTCTTAATTTATTGTCAGATTGAGCTGAAATTTGACATGCAAGTAGTGCTATCAATATCAATGGGGTCGTCGGAAGATTTTTTTTTGCGTAAAACAAGCCCTTAATGATAAAAAGCGTAAACTACTCCTAATTATTGTCGGATTGAGCTGAAATTCGACATGCAAGTAGTGCTGTCAAAATCACGGGGGTTTGATAAAACAAACTTTTTGCATAGAACAAGCCTTTAATGAGTAATTCACGTAATGAGTTAATTGACTGGAACGTGGCTCCTGTCACGTTCCAGCCGCAAGAACTGAGCCAAAAGCAAAGGGGCCAGAGGCTGACGTCTATACTTGATATATATATATATATTTTTATATATATAAAATATTAGGGGTGGTCCACATTTACAGGGTAAAAAAAAAAAGTTTGTCGGATTCGTCGGGCCGGGTCGGAATTCTTGTCGATACTATGGCACAAGGTTCTGTGCAAAATTTCATTCCGATCGGATGATATTGTCCCGTCCCGCAGTGCGGCCAAAGTTTTTTACTATTTAACAAATTTGGGAAAAATAGGTTGAACTGAGATAGGATTAGGGAATCAAAATTTAGTACCTTCTTACTCATAATTGTGTTTGTGTTAATGCTTTTCATCTTTACCGTGCAATAAAGTGATTTAAGCAAGGACTGCATTAGGATACAGAGCGGACTGACACTGCCCACCACAACTGGCCAGTGGCCCAGTTACCCTTCAGCGCATTGTGGGGCGAGGGTGTGTGACGGTCCGCCTCCCAACTTGTGGCGCGCGTTAGTCGTTGTGGCTGCGTTCGGGATGGCCGCTCGCAACTGCAGCACGTCAGCTCAGCCACCGAAGTGTGGCTTCTTGGGCAGCCCGAAACGAACCCCTGCTGGGGGAGGAAACAGCTTCCCAAGACGGGGCAAGTGCATACGGCGCTTCTTCCACTTCGTCCGGTTGCAGCGGAAGTCCGGTGAAAGAAGCGGCTTCCCTAGTCACCGCGGAGGTGGCGGTGCGTTGTGGGAGGAAAACACGGATCCCCACCAGAAGACGTAGCCGCTGTGTGGAGAGGATCCTCGCTGTACGCATCAGGAGAAATTGGAATCGGTCCAGAAGCGGAGCGCTGAAGGTAAGACAAATCAACAGTGAACTAATTGAATTAGTTCGCAGAATACCCTAAATAAATATATTTTGCCTAATGCAATGAACATTTAACGTGACCTGTCTGCCCATGCTGGGCGCTGGCTAGGCTGATGTTGCCGAACGATACTTCTGGAATAGATACCTGAAATTATCAGAAGCTGCGAGTCATTACCTTCATTCAAAAAACAAATGAAATTTCACCTCATAAACAATTACTAATTTAACCTAATCCACAATGGACTGGGGGACCGCTTAGTCCGTCCGTCCGACCTATACGCTAAACTTTAAAACTTTAACTTCAGTAGATTACGAGGAGGTGGATATAAGTATGTCTTCCAGTTATAGTAAGTTTTTTTTTTTTTTTTGCATTGCACAGAAATTTATAAGAGTAATCCGAATGTATATGGTGTTGTATTCGGCGTTAGATTAATTGTACTTATAAATTCTATATTAACATTGATGTAAATATTATTTCCAATAAGTCACTGTCCTAAACCTTTCACATACGAAACTTTTATCGTCACCAAATTATAATATATTTGTTTTGTTTTATGTACTATAATAAATTGAAATAAGTTAGGTGAAGGAAAACTTTATTAGGTTGTGGTAATAAATTGTTTAAACGATAACCTACAGACAGAGCTAATCTCTTTCAGTTGACGCGAGAATCGTCCGGAGTTCTCACTGGCGTGATGACCTTTTCGACATCGGGCAGTGGACGCCTTCGACCTCATCACGGGACGAGGTCGGCAGTTTCCTGCTGGGCCAGCGCTTGCCCGGATGGACCCAGTGGGCATCATGCAAGGAGTAGACCAATCCTTGGCCGCAAAGAGAGCGACGGCGTCTGGAAGCCGCGGCGTGGCTAAAGCGGTCGAGCTCACCGGAGGCGTGCCACGACTGCCACGCGCAAGCCATCGGGCTTGGGTGCAGGCGACGAGCAAGGAACACGGTGGTGACGACGGACGGACGCGGACTGCGTTCCGAGCGCAGGGAATATCCGCTCAAATCGGCCTGTTCCCCCAAGGTCGCCGCACGCCGAGCATGACCCGGCTTGTCGCCGCTGCTGGACCCGCACAAGGATCTCGGACCGCACCGCAGTTCACTTTCACCCGTCGTTCACGGCGCCGACGCCATCCCGCTCGCAGCACCGTGCGGCGCCACGGAGGAGGCGCGCGGGAGAAGATGGCTAAGGAGATTCAAGGCGCGAGACCGTGGAAGTGCCGGCGGTGCCGACTCATAATACACTGGGTACGGAAAACGTGCGAAGGGGATGGCTGTGAGGGAATCGCGGAGCGATTCGCCATCCTGGTGCCGGTGACGGGCATCCAGAAGCTTGTTGATGGTGCCGAAACTCGCGGCGGGGACGGGCGTGTTGGACCGGGCAGGCGGTCTACGACGCTGCGAAGGAGTGGGACTCGCGACAACATCATCGGCATGTGCTCGACACAACAGTCAGCAATACCGGACTCAAGGAGGGGCTGCGACCACATAATGAAAGCACGGTCAAAACGGAATCTGCTCCACTTCGCTTGCCGGCACCACGTGCTCGAGCTAGTGGTGGGCGCAGCATTAACAGTCTCTGCTTCGGCCCGTCTTCCGGCCCCGAGATCCAGCTGTTCAAGCGGTTTGTGAAGTGGTGGCCGCTCGCGAACCCAGGCGTCGTCCAAAACGTCGACGACCCCCTCGACGGCGCCGACAAGATATCGCCACCTCGCCACGCGTTGCTGAAGGAGAAGCAGCCTCGCGAGACTACCGCGAGATTGGTGCAGCCTCACCATCATTCGGTTGGGCGGTGACGGGAGGCGAACAGTCACGGAAGCCGGGAGCTACCACCGTGCTCGATGGAGGCAAGTTGATCTACACTCCTCAAGACTCACCCTCTTCCGCGAGGAGTTTTGCGCTACCAAGCACGAGAAGAGGGAGGATCCGGTTCACGACGTTTATCGTCACAAAGTACGTGGAACCCGTGGAGCAACCACTGCTCGACCTCGGCCCGGCAACGGAACCTCGCCTCCTCAAAACCCTCGCCGCCTATCGCGGACCAAGGAGATCGGGATGGGCATCGGGCAAGGTGATGGCCCGGCACATGTGGTACGTCTCCGAGGAGCTCGTCTGCCTCCCTCTTCGACGACAGGCGACGGTGGTCGAGGAGAAGCGGGCCATCGGTCAGCGCCATGCAGCAGCGGACGGGGGTGAGAAGAACCGGCCTCGCCGCGCCGAACGTCGCCCTCGACGCAGTGGAGCAGCGCTCCCTGGAGTCGTTTGCGACGGGGACCAACTCTGTCGGCCTCGCACCGCCCTCGGGGGGCGGTCACGATTTCCCCAACGTCGACCGGTCCGGAGTGGTCGGGAGGGGACGACTACACCACGCTCGTCGGCGGCGCCCGGACCTACGGGGGTGCAACGACTTTGCGGAGAGGGGCGTCGCCCCTCATAAGCGCGTTTCCTGCGGCCCATCACGCGCGACGAGGAACCAGCGACAGCACTATGCAGGTCGTGGAGCGCCACCGGGCGGGTACCCGTTGCGCGAAATAGGAGAGGATGGCGCGCACGGTGGATTTCGTTTTTTGACATCGCACCAGGTAGACTCGTAGAGGTTTAATAGTGGAAACGTCGGCCGCTCTGCGGGACGGTTATAAAGTTATCGATCGGAATAAAATTAATTTTGCACACTTCCTTGTATCATTGTATCGACAAAGAATTCCGACCCGGCCCAACGAATCCGAAAAAAAATTCAAAATGGACCACCCTAATAATCTATATATATATATAAAACTATGTATATATAATTGGACCATAAGACCCGTCGGAACCCAAGTTTCCGCCAAAAAGTGTATAATACTCTACAATATTGTCGGATTGAGCTGAAATTTGAAATGCAAGTAATATCTGTCAAATTCAATGGGGTCGTTGGAAGAATTTTTTGCCTTAAAACAAGCCTTAATGAGTTAATTAGTGTAAACTATCCTAATTATTGTCGATTGAGCTGAATTTGACATCCAAGTAGTGCTTTTTAAAATTAATGGGGTCTGTAAAACAAACTGTTGCATAGAAACATAAGCCTAAATGCGTAATTCACGTAATGAGTTAATGGCTGGGAACGTGGCTCGCTGTCACGTTTCCAGCCGCAAGAACCTGACCAAAAGCAAAGGGGACAGAGGTGGACATCGATACTTGATATATATTATATTATAATATATATATATATTTAATATATATATATATATTATATTATATAATATAACTATAGTATATATCAACGAGAGTCTTAAACTACTACTCAAACGCCATCGTCACCTCTAGCCTTTAAAACCTCTTTAACTATTTCAAATAATTATCTTATATGTATACGTACTATGGATGATGGGCAGGGCCATGTTTCCTACCCTCCATTTAACCCATCCAGAACCGCCGCGTCCCGCCTCTATTCCCCGGGAAGCAGGGGACCAGTATATGCAGTTGTGTTAATGGTGTTGGCAACAATATCAAAACAAGAATGTTTTTTGCTCTAGCGTGAATAGTGATTATGAATGTGGGAGGGAGGGACAGTAATATACAAATACCAAGGGACATTAAGCGTAGGGAGAATAAGAGAAGGAAGAAAGGAAAGGAAAGAAAATGGAAGGTGACGTACAAAACAGACATATGATTGAGAATATGGGAGATGCAAAGGGTTTTGAAAAAGAAACATAAACAGTACGGGTGAAGACTGGATAGTAGAGTGGGTACAGAAGGTGACGAAATTGGAAGCTAAGTAACATTGGCAAGAAAAAGGTAGATAGAGACGTGTACCTTGAGAACTGAAGTGCACTCTATATACATCAAAATTAAAGTGTTTTGACATTCATTTCCCACCGGAAGAAGCGTACATAAATGCTATGCACTTCTTTTTTTCGTTCCTAGCAACATAATCACATTTTGCTGACATATATATAATATTTATATAACATTATAAAATATATATATATATATATTATATATATATATATATATATATATATATATATATATATAATGTTTAAATGTTATATAAAAGTAATATATATATATATATATATATATATTTATATTTTTTATATATATTATATATTAAAAATATATATATTTTGTTGTGTGTGTGTGTGTGTGTGTGTGTGTGGTTGTGTGTCGTGCGCGTGCGTGCGTGCGTGCGTGCGTACGTGCGTGCGTGCATGCTGTGTGCGTGTGTGTGTGTGTGTGTGTGTGGTGTTGTGTGTGTACGTACGTGCTTTGTGTGCGTGCGTGTGTGTGTGTGTGTGTTTGTGTTCTTTTTTTTTCCTTTTCGTGTGTGTTGTTTGTGATACTATGTTTCTTTCGTCCTCAAATAACTGACATTCTTCAATAAATATCTGGACAAACATCATACGTCCCATGTCGTCATTAACTGAATCATTATTTTGCCCACCATAGGTCTGCCTATGAAAGACAAAACCCCATGCAAGAGCATCACAAATCAACGTCCAACACGCAGACTTGGAAAATCCACTGCCCTCCTCCTGTTGTTCCCTCTAAATAAATATTCAACGAGGGTATAACGAAAATTCACAACACTTCCCAACTCATTTACGCAGCCTCTAGACCTTTTCCTTTAAAAAAAGAAAACGCGAAGAACACCCAAACTGATTACGAAAAAACAAATGTTGTACCTAGGAACCAACTGCACCGCCCACCGATAATGGCGCCTCACACTAACACGGACACGACAATTTTCAATTACGAGTCTTGTACCGCGATAGAAAGAGGGATAATTTGAAAAGGATAGCCACGCTCAGGACCCATTCAAAGGCTGTGAAGGGGCGAGGCGACTTTTAGGTAAAAATGGGGAAGGGCTTAGGTAGAAACGAGTAAAAATCTCCGCCTCTCCCATGTACGGCAACCAAAGGGCTATGGATTTCTAGGGTGGGGGAAGGGTTTTTATGTCTCCTTCCCCTCCCCAAGTACTATACAGCCCCCGCCACCTCTCTAAAACACCTCCCGCTGCCCTGCCCACATTCCTTTCGACCCCCCTCGTACTTTCCTTCCCTTATCACTCCATCACTACGACTGGCATTCTGTTACTTTCTTTAATCTCTGCATTCATTTTTTGATTTCAAATCAGCTCTATCTGTATTTCTGGTTTATATTTGAGTCTGAACGTCTTTTTCTTTCTCCCCTTTCGTCTTTTTGTATTTCTCTCTCTCTCTCTTCTCTCTCTCCTCTCTCTCTCTCTTCTCTCTCCCCCTTTTCTCTCTCTCTCTCTCCCCTCCCCTCCTCTCTCTCTCTCCTCTCTCTCTCTCCCTCTCTCTCCCCCTCTCTCTCTCTATATATATATATATATATATTTCTCTCTCTCTCTCTCACTCTCTCTCTCTCTCTCTCTCTCTCTCTCTCTTGTCGGCAATATAATAGTGATTTCTTCCTAACCTTAATTATACCCATTGGATTTGTAACTCAACCTCAAACCATTGTTATTCAGTTCTTTCCATTACCCTTCTTCCTGCCATATGTCACTTACCATCCTCCATGCCCTTTCTCGTTCCCCTACTACTAGCCTCGCTTCCCTCTTTTGTCAGGACGTCCTCCTGATTACCGGTCAGGAATTAATTATGACACTTTATGCATTTTATGTATATAATTATCGTTGTCCTTGATCTCTCTCTCTCTCTCTCTCTCTCTCTCCTCTCTCTCTCTCTCTCTCTCTCTCTCTCCTCTCTCTCTCTCTCTCTCTCTCTCTCTCTCTTACTCTCTCTCCTTCTCCGTACTCCCTCCTCTTTTTTTCTCAATAAAATAGTACGATGTGTGCTGTGTATTACCCGCTCACTTCTTTCATTTCTCTCCCATTAATGTAGTCCGAAAGAAGAGACAACAAGGCCATATGTTTTGCAGCATCACTATCATTCCATAAAGGAAGAGCACAACAAACTCTTATGGAAAGGCGGATTGTAAAGAAACATAACAATAGTTCCTATCGGTTACCACACTTGATATTAGGTATTGTTGATATTATTTGCTTCATGCCTGAGAACTAATCAAATAAATTTATGCTTTAATTACATATCTTTGGAGAGGAGATAAGAGAAAATTATCTTCAATAACTGCCTTTGTGACACTAAAACAAAATATAGAGCTTTGAAAATGTTGTGTCATGTTATTTTTTTGGTCTTATAATATAATGTTGAGCTGAGATTACAAGCACCATCTCCTAGTAATTGTATACAAAGAGAAAACTCCCGTGTGACCGTCAATACTGAACTTTTGATTACCTAATGACGCTGCTACACCACGGCACCTGAAAAACTTCATTAAGTCTGCCATAGGTTTTTTTCGTGTGTTGTGTAGTTCCTTTGTTTGTATGTCTATGGACATGCTCTTTGCCTGTTTAGTATTATTCTCTGATAACAAGCAATTGCCCTACAATATTTGCTACTACAACGAACACATTTTATATATATATATATATATATATATATATATATATATATATATATAATATATATATATATATATATATATATACATATATATACATATATATATATATATATATATATGTATATATAGGTTTTTTTTTTTTTCTTCTTCAAATAATATACATTATACGAGTATAGCCGCAAATTACTTAGTGAAAAACATGGACATGTCCTTATCCCATTCCTATGCTCTTCTCATCCACAGACAATATAAGATAAGATTTTCATCCTATCTAGACACTTTGCAAGTACCAACTACAAGGTTATTGACTATACAAAGCGCCGCCACGTCAGCACGAACTAGGCAGACTCGAACCGCTGACCGAATGCACAGGGACACCCACAGACAATATGGTGTGCTATGCTACAGTTGTATACGTCAGCGCGACGATGTATAGCTAATACCTTTGAGAGATGCAGATGACAATGTCGCAAAGAATGTAGATCAGTGGTGTAGCTAAGGGGGTGCTGGGGGGCACATGGCCCCCATGATAATCCTGTGCCCCTCCAGGTGCCCCCCACTGGCCATGGTTGCCGTATTCTGTATAATGCTCTAATACCCACCACTGATATGACCTTAGAATATACCCTTCTATGTGGCATCAAGAAGGCCCTTGCCTAATGCCCCCCCAGGAGCCCCTCCCGGCCATTGATAATCCTGGCCGGGCCGGCCTGACCTAGCTACACCACTGCTTGAAAAGCAATCCAGTCCTTTAACAACCCACAAACTACGTAGCAAAAAAACCCATGTTATCCTACCCACAATTTTCTGTGACGCTGTTAATGAGTTCGAAGTACTAACGAACCCTATCAATATAAGCTTTATACAAAATGCTACAAAACTATACCAACACCATTACTAACTCTATTACTAACTAACATTTATTAACATTTAAGACTTAGATGACGTTACAGGTCAAAAAATATTAGTCAAAGGTCAACAGCTAAGGGCATGGGAAGGAAATGAGGTAAAGGTTTAGTGTTTCGAAGCAGTGTTGAGTTCCTTGAGTATTCACGATACGAACGACAGTCGAGAGCGAGCCTGCAAAGGGGCAGGACATATGTGCAGGCAGCTGGGAGGAGGAAGGGGAAGATTTTTGGCCAAACAACGCTTTATTTTGTTGCTTTTCTCACTATGTCTGCAGCGTATGGTAGTAGAGAAAGGGAGTGAGTGGGAGAGAGAGTGAGAGGAATGAGTGGCGGATCTCCACCCCTGGAATCTCTTTGGGCCACCCCAGATCTGAGTCAGGGGTCTAATGAAAATTTAACTATTTCTTTTTAATGGCTCTGCTATGGCCACCCCATACTATATCTGTGTCCAACCTTGGCTACCCCAGTCACCATGTCCTGGCGGTGTAGCGGTCTGGGAGGTTTGGTTATCCAGAAGGTTGTGTTTTCGGATGCCATGTAGCGCGCCAGAGGTACGATGATTACTTTTCATTTCATCCCGCCGCGCGGAGAGGCAACAGCTTGCTCCCGGCTCCTGCCTCACCCCAGCCGACCCCACGGCCGGAGATTTCAGTGGCGGATTAATTCGCCGTAGGATACTCTGGGTGGATTTAACCACTCATCTTCATCATTTATACATTTTTTCTCATCTTCACTGTCTTTCTTAAGTATATCTTTTGCGTCATATTACCCAGTAATGTGAATATATATAAGCACACTCGATGAGAGACGAATCTTCTTGTAAATCAAGGAAGCGTAGCTTTGCTTGTTACTCAATCACGGGGAAGCGAGACCACAGCTGAGGCAGCGGCCTCTCTCAACTGCCTGTTGTTCTTCGTCAGGTGGCAGCCTGTCCCTCCACAATATCGGTGTAATGCATCTTACCATGTAGCGACATGATTTGTTCTCCGTCAGGAAGCAGCCTAGCTGCCATTCCTCAGTCAAGAGGCAGCTCGGCATATCTCACCATGTAGCGACCTCTTTTTTGTTCTCATTATTTTATACATTATTTCTCACCTTCACTGTCTTTTTACGTATATCTTTTGCGTCTCGTTACACAGTAATGTGAATTAATATAAGCGCACTCGATGAGATACAATTACTGTACGAATCCTATAGTTGTAAATAAAGGGTAGCGTAGCTTTGCTGTTAAAATTTGGCCTTCCTTGTCTACCTAGTACATGTAGCTATAGGTGGCAGGGCATGACAGGTGACCGTTTTTTTCCCCTTACTGAATGAAGTTCTAATTTTCAGTGACTGCATTTGTTTATATATTTGCTTCCTCTTATCTGAGGAAATTCGTATTGAAGTCGTTATCGGTATAGCTGGTATTTCATAGTAGCCTACTATATAGGCTATAATTAACTTGAGCTTATCTAGAATGGAAATCATTCTCACACAAAATGCACCATGGTGAGCAGCTAGTTGGTGGAAGTAAAAAAAATCTGCTCTAGCTGACTCTTGTCACTTAATTTTTAGTCTATACGGTAGCCGTCCCTATATGCCCTATAGTGAAAATGGAACTGTTGAGTACAGTAAGGTTTTATGCTTGAAATGTAATGTACACATCCTAAGGAGCAGAAACTGCTGGATGCTAATTTGCATTTGTTGAGCAATTTGCATTATTGACCTAATTAGCATATTCGTATTATCTTCCTTATTAAACCGCCTATAGAGTTCCTATGGGTGTCTAGACCTAAGTTTTAAGTTCTCAATGATGTAAAACTGCAAGATGCTACTGTGTATATTTTAATTTTGTCCATAAATTGTCTAATTAGCATATTGATTAGGTATGTCACGAAATTACGAATATATTCCCTTTTTGACATAGCTTATGTTCTAAATCAAAGCAAAAATCTGTTTTGAATTTAATATTTAAATCAACATATTTGTTCTTTAAATCAACAATTAGCACTGTGCACAATGGAGTTGTCGTGGAAATGGTCTGACTGGAGTCAATAATGAAACATCGCCTGGTCAACTACAAGTAGTGTTAGTGTGTTGGAGTAGTGTTAGTGTATTGGAGTAGTGTTAGTGTATTGGAGTAGTGTTAGTGTATTGGAGTAGTGTTAGTGTATTGGGAGTAGTGTTAGTGTATTGGAGTAGTGTTAGTGTGTTGGAGTAGTGTTAGTGTGTTGGAGTAGTGTTAGTGTGTTGGAGTAGTGTTAGTGTATTGGAGTAGTGTTAGTGTATTGGAGTAGTGTTAGTGTATTGGAGTAGTGTTAGTGTATTGGAGTAGTGTTAGTGTGTTGGAGTAGTGTTAGTGTGTTGGAGTAGTGTTAGTGTATTGGAGTAGTGTTAGTGTGTTGGAGTAGTGTATCAAAATCAAGAACTGGAACTGTCGACGAAAATAGGCAGATGAAATAAAATGAAATTAAAATATGAGTGTTAATATGATTTGACTAATGCTTCATGTTCGCTTATAATGTCAGATTACTGTGATAAATAATGCTGTTATGTATATGCAGGTTGTTTTCTCCTCTAACTCATAGTTATGTACACATTTATATAGCTAACCTGCCACTTATAGAAATAATCTGAAGGCATATTTTTGCAGCAACAGGACATTCTGAAACAGAAGAACTCCCCATTCTTTATATTTTTGTTTTGTCAAACATTATTGTTTTCAACTTCACTAAATTCAATTTACCTAAACTAAATCAATTGCTAACCTAGCTTTTCTAACTAATGAAATCTGGATTGTTTAGTAGCTGTCTATTAAATTATCGCAGAATCATGGGGTATCGCTGGATGATTACGTGTCAAATCAGCGATTGCACCGTGAGACTGAATCGAGGCCTATTACCTGCATAGTCCGTCAGCGCCAACTTCGGCTATATGGGCATGTGGCACGCTACCCTGAAACCGATCCTTCCCATCGGGTTGTATCTGTAAGAGACAATCCGGCGTGGAGGAGCCAAGGGGGCGCCCACAAGGCTCGTGCTGGGGCAAGTTGATGTTTCTTGTCGAGAGCTGCATGGTATGGGAAAGGAGCCTGCATGGGAACTCGGGCGTGGTGACCCCGGAGTGGCGTCGTAGGGTGGGCGAGGCGACGCGCCCCCCGGCGTATGCCCCCAATGATTGATTGATATTAAATTATCAATCATATTATCATATATCATTGCTGCCACATATTACACATCTGGAGCTGAAACACCTCCTCCGCCACCTTCGCCCCGGGCCCTGTATGTATCTTAACTAGTAAAAATATAACCAATAAAATTCCATTCTTACCTAATAACCTAACTACCCTAACTGGTGGGTGAAAAAGGGGTATTTAAGATTAAAGGGTATAAAGTATTTCTGTATAATGAAAAGGTATAAATAATTGAAATCACTGCAAAAGAAATAGTAAATATGCATTTTCAACCAATACTCCCTATTGACCAATACTCTTCTGAAATAACTGGCGGGGCTCCACCATCCAGACCTAAACTAACCTAGCTCTAACCTGGGCATTGATTACATAACCTTAGCTCACTGAGGCCGGGGGTTTCACTCACCACCAGATCCCCCTTGTTATTTTTTTTTTTATTCCTGCCGGCGGTAAATGTGCAGTTTCAACCAATACTCTCCTGGCATAACTGGGGGAGCTGCTTCCCCCAGAATCCCCCATTAGTTAACTAACCTAACCTGGGCATTGATTACGCAACCTTACCTCAATAGGGGGGTTTCACCCCCCCAGACACCTTGTGTTATTTTTTGTATGGGTTTATAAATACTCCTTAGCGATGAGAACGAAACTTTCAGGATACTTAAACGGTAAAATTCTAGTGTTCGCCCATACTCTCCCACTTCCCCCAAACAAGTTTGGGGACCTGTGGGAATGCGGGGTTTTCAGGTGGGGAACAAATTTTGGCGCGGAAACGCGTAATTTAAGAGTTGTGTAGGGAGGGGGGTAAAATTCCCTAGATCTAGAGTAATTTCCTAAATCTAGAGAAATTTGCTTAACCAAAATTAACCTAACCTAGCGGGGGTCTTGACCCACGATAAGCTAACCTAACCAATCTAACCTAAGCTAACCTAACTAAATCTAACCTAGCTAACCTAACCTAAACCAAATCTAACCTATCCTAACCAAATCTAACCTAACCCTAACCAAAACGTGTGACCTTGACGATCCACACATAATGATGACCGAAGTGTCGAGAACCCCCCTCAACCCCCCGCTATAGGAGGTTAGGTTAGATTTGTTTAGGTTAGGTTAGATTTGGTTAGATTAGGGTAGGTTATATTTGGGTAGGTTAGGTTAGATTTGGTTAGGTTAGGTTAGGTTAATTGGTTAGGTTAGGTTAGCTTTGGTTAGCTTAGGTTAGATTTAGTTAGGTTAGCTTAGGACTTAGAATCAGTTTTACATCATTGAGAACTTAAAACTTAGGTCTAGGCCCCATAGGAACTCTATAGGCGGTTTTAAAAAGGAAGATAATACGAATATGCTAATTAGGTCAATTATGCAAATTGCTCAACAAATGCAAATTAGCATCCAGCAGTTTCTGCATCCTTAGGATGTGTACATTACATTTCAAGCATAAAACCTTACTGTACTCAACAGTTCCATTTTCACTATAGGGCATATAGGGACGGCTACCGTAGTAGACTAAAAATTAAGTGACAAGAGTCAGCTAGAGCAGATTTTTTTTTACTTCCACCAACTAGCTGCTCACCATGGTGCATTTTGTGTGAGAATGAATTTCCATTCCCAGATAAGCTCAAGTTAATTATAGCCTATATAGTAGGCTACTATGAAATACCAGCTATACCGATGACGACTTCAATACGAAGATTTCCTAAGATAAGAAGAGGAAGCAAATATATAAACAAATGCAATCACTGAAAATTCTACTTCATTCAGAAAGGGGAAAAAACGGAAAGCCAGAACCTGTCATGCCCTGCCACCTATAGCTACATGTACTAGTAGGTAGACAAGGAAGGCCAAATTTTAACAGCAAAGCTACGCTACCTTTATTTACAACTATAGGATTCGTACAGTAATTAAGTATCTCATCGAGTGCGCTTATATTAATTCACATTACTGTGTAACGAGACGCAAAAGATATACGTAAAAAGACAGTGAAGGTGAGAAATAATGTATAAATAATGAGAACAAAATGAGGTCGCTACATGGTGAGATATGCCGAGCTGCCTCTTGACTGAGTGAGGAATGGCAGCTAGGCTGCTTCCTGACGGAGAACAAATCATGTCGCTACATGGGGAGATGCATTACACCGATATTGTGGAGGGACAGGCTGCCACCTGACGAGAAACAACAGGCAGTTGAGAGAGGCCGCTGCCTCAGCTGGTTCTCGCTTCCCCGTGACTGAGGTGTGTCAGGCGGCCTCCTGACCGAGAAATAACATGCTGCCGTTACATGTTGAGATACCGCGCTGCCCGGTGACAGAGGGATGCAAGGCAAGGCCTCCTGACAGAACGCCACGCCCTGTATACATGCAACCGTAACAAGCAAAGCTACGCTTCCTTGATTTACAAGAAGATTCGTCTCTCATCGAGTGTGCTTATATATATTCACATTACTGGGTAATACGACGCAAAAGATATACTTAAGAAAGACAGTGAAGATGAGAAAAAATGTATAAATGATGAAGATGAGTGGTTAAATCCACCCAGAGTATCCTACGGCGAATTAATCCGCCACTGAAATCTCCGGCCGTGGGGTCGGCTGGGGTGAGGCAGGAGCCGGGAGCAAGCTGTTGCCTCTCCGCGCGGCGGGATGAAATGAAAAGTAAACATCGTACCTCAGGGGCTACATTCAGAGAGGCTTACTTCCGGTCTGCACGACCTAGCGACTTCCAACAGCTGTTCTGGGCAACTTTTGGGATTCTGCAGGCACAGTGATGACGTATTTAAAGACGTTGAGCTGTCAAAACCAGCAACTGCCTCTAGGCAGTTGTAGAGCACGCAATATACATAAAAATACTCATAAATTGAGATATATGATGTTTTCTGACTCAAGAACTGAACAGGGCAAGTATACAAATGAAATTAGGCCATATTACAATGCCATCCGCTCGTGATGAGTTTGTTATGAGGTGATGAGCCGAGTGGCGAACGATGGCATCTGACCATGACTCACCACACGGCTCTGCGACAGACAAGGAATTTTCCTCATCCTTCTTTCTCTTACCCTTTATTCTTCCCTTCTTCCTCTACCTAATTCCTCCTCCTTCATCACCACTACTACTACTACTACTACTACTACTACTACTACTACTACTACTACTACTACTACTACTACTACCACTACCACTACTATTACTGCTGCCCACTACTACTATAGCCGTGTTTTTGTCGTCCAAGCATCGTCTTGGTACGAAGACCGTTTTTTCTCGCAATTGAAAACGGATTGGTCTCTGCGACAAAAACACAACAAGCTTGGTAGGGGCCGAAATAATAATCAGTCTAAAACATTGCAACAATATCACAAAGCAGTATAACACACAAATTTTAGCAAGTTATTGGAGTGGTCTTCGTAATCCAAGACGGTGCTGGGACGATAAAAAAAACGGCTTATTACTGCTGCTACATAAGAACATAAGAAAATAAGGAAGCTACAAGAGGCCGCGAGGCCTACACGTGGTAGCTCCTGTAAAGGAGCTAGTTATAGTAGCTCCTACTACAACTACTACCAACTGCTATAAGAAAAGGTTAGGAGGAGGGAAAAGGAGGAGGAGAAGGAGAAGGAGAAGCTAGGAGGTAGAGGAGGAGGAGGAGGAAGAAGGGTGGAGCATTTTGTGTGGATGATAAATTGTTATAACACAGCTGAGAGCGTGGAACCTTGTGATTGGCTGAAATTTTTGAGAATACAATTCGCTGGGG
>JACEEZ010017425.1:19663-21472 GCA_016584305.1 Chionoecetes opilio | reverse complement strand
GGGAGGCGGTGGCGCGGGGTTTAGCGTCTTGGAGTGGGGCTCGATGTCCTGAGTTCGAGCCCCTGCCGGGGGGCACAACTATCGCCACTTTAAAGTGGTCGACAAGAGCCGGGAGGTGAGCCCCAAGATCCCGAGTTCAATCTCCCAAGGAGCAACTGTAACCCATCGCGGTTGGCCGAAGCAACCCACATGTGCTTTCCTTCCGTCGCTGCGCCCTAAAGTGGGCGATGGGAAAAAAAGGTAGCAGCGTGTGCCTTCAAAATGGGTAGAGCTCATAAAAAAACGGCCCTCCCCTAAAACATCAGGGACTTAGACATGTTCAGAAAAAATTTTTTTTCCTTTTTATACCCCCCCTGCACGGTTTCCAATGCTTTTTGACCTGGAAAAGTCGAAAATTACAACCTTTAACCCCAAAATGTGAGGAATTTTCCTCTGAAGCATGAAGTTCTATTCTATACATTTTTCCCGAAAACCCGCCATTTTCGGGCTTTTGATGTTTTTTTCGCCTTTTTTTTCACCAAAAAGGGCATAAGCGGGTTTAAAAAGAAGAAAATAGATGCGACTGAAACATCAAAATGCATAGAAACTTTTATGGAAATATTACATGTGATATTTACAGACAAATTTTCAAAAAAATTAAAAAAAATAATTTTTCACTCTAGTCACAAATTCACAAGGGTTTTAGCATGACATCTAATGGTCTGTTATGTTTGTTGCAGATCTTTTGAAACCTTCCTAACAAATCCGAGAATTCACAAGATAACTTCACTATGGCGTAAGCGGGGACTCCGAGGACGAAAATTTTGAACTCAGAACTCCACCTGCACTCCAGGGGCAAGCGTCACGCCGAACCTGCTACTAATTGCTACAAAAAACCTTCTGATGGGCTACCCATCATCCAGATCAGTGGCTCCCAGTTACCCCCCAAACGACAGGTTCCAGTATTCCTCCATCTCCAAGTTTGCCAGAAAATGGGGAAACCCCAAGCTCAGACCTCGCCAATGAAACGGAAGGCTATAAATCCCATTCTGGCGAGGCAGATCAAGACCAGACCAAGTCAATGCAGGGCAGCATTTCATGAATTTCACAAAAAGCACGAGATCTAGAAAGGAATAAAGGAGAACAGGGCCCCGGGGGGAAAGGAGTGCCTTTGTCCGGAATTAGATACCTGTTCGACATAGGAGCTTCAGATGCCACCAGGAAATAGAGAAAAACCGACTCTATAAAGGGGAGAAAAAGGGGACAAGGGAAAAAGGGTTTTCTACCAGGATCAGAAACAGGAAAAGGCCCACATGTCTGGTCATGACAAGATATTTGAGTCACGTCCCAGCAGCAAGCAGAGAGGGCTGAAGACGCAGAGAGAGGGGAAACAAGATATAAATTTTGTCAAAAAAAATTTCTAAAATTTTTTCAGCCCCACACAGCGAAGGATGCTGCTGAGTGTCTACCTGGGTGACCCAACGACAGTGGGGGAAGCAGAGGGACGGGATTACCAAAAACCCGTCGGATTTTACATCCCCAAGACACTGTGACTCTCACTTTTTCCAGGAGGGTCATGGAGGTTTTTACATCTGCAGTCCGCTGATCCCCTGGGATGTCTGAAAAATCAAGTGACACCCAGTCTCTGCAAAATTTAAAGGCTGGTGGAGCTGCCCTGGACAATTTGTCATTCAACCCTAAACAACGAGACGGAACAGGATGCGAAAAGGCCCAAAATCAGCCAGGAGTCAGGGCAGTTTTACCCGTAAACCCCCCCAAGTATGCTGCTCCCCCCTGGGATGGCAAGATGCTGAGAGATTCCGGGGAAGT
>JACEEZ010017425.1:9663-14663 GCA_016584305.1 Chionoecetes opilio | reverse complement strand
TAGGTTATGTTGTGATAAGATAGTTGAGTGCATAGCGTACCAAGGTAAAAAAAAGCCATCGTCTGCTGAGCTCTAAGGGAAACGATGTGTTGAGTGGTAAGGAGGGGGGGACTGATACGGCGGTTCAAGGAAAGCTGTAGTAAAGTTAGGGACAGGGATGGGGTCCCTGTGGTGTTGTGGCGGTCCTTCCATGACGCTATGTTGACGAACCTTTTGGTACTCCAGGGCTATGCTCTGAATTGCCGGCTGGCACTTATTGAAAGCCAATGGTTGGGCCTTTGTCGACAAGCTGGGACCTCTTTTTCGGGCATCAGCACCTGTACCGCAGGGACGGGGTTGCACTTTCGAGGAAAGGAGTTCAGATCTTGTCTGAATCCCTTGAAAGAAAGTGTGAGATGCACTTGAGGTTTTTTAAGATAAGAGAACCGGGGATTAGACACTGGGGTTCGGGGAATGCAACTTAATACACTAGGAGGAGTTTCAGAAAGGCAGGGAACTAAAGTGATTTGTAAGAAGGCACGAGAGGAAGAGTGTTATTAAGATAAAGGAAAATGACAAAAAGAAGAGGAGTTGCTTGAAGGTTACTATACGAAATGTAGGAGTATTTTAAACAAGATATATTTCCTGAGAGGAATAAATAGTGTAGATGATTTGAATAATAAGGCATAACAAGAAACATGGTGGATATGCCAGGAAAGGTATTTGATCCGGAGGTCAGATATAGCTGAGTATAAGTTATTTCACAAGGACAGGTTAGGCAGGCGAGGTGGGGAGTTGCGCCTTATGCAAGAGAGACCATTGCAGTGTTGTGTTAATTAATGTTATAAAAACAGAGGACAGCATAGGGTCTATATGGGTAGAGTTAGGTTACGGAGGGAACTGTAAAATGGTTTTGGGTGTAGTGATAGGCCTCCAAACTTATGTAAAAATGATCCAGCTCCTACATGGGAAGAACTAAACGAGGGCTTGCAAATATAATCGACTATGCGTGGTAGGAGATTTAATCATAGGAGTATAGAACTGGGATTTATTTATAGGGAGACAACGGCGCAGAGGAATTGTTAAATATAATATAATATAATAGATAACTTCCTGAAGCCAGGCCAATCAAGGAGCTACTAGAGGAGTATTAATATATTTTTTTAAGACAAAACAGGGACAGATTTAGTTAACAGAGTTGGAGGTTGGTGGCAAGTTAGCTAACAGCGACCATATGAAATCAGATTTTGCTTAAAATACGTGAACAAATAAGTGTAAAATAAACACGAGTACCTAATTTTAGGGAAAGGCCAATTATGCAGGTATTAAGAAGACACCTGGTGGGAATTAATAAGGGGAGTGCGGAGGAGGGGAAGACATGTTACAAGGTTCAGGGAGGGACAGCTGGAAGGCCCAATTATAAAAAAGGATTAGGAAGACACCTGGAGGGGATTATCGGGGGGGGGGATAGAGGGTAAGGAAGGTTCCCCCAAGGGTTTAGCGCGGCGGCAGTGGAAAGGCCAATTATGCAGATTAGAAAGACACCTGGGAAGTGATAACTGGGGGGGGAGTAGGATAGAGGAAAGTTTCCAAGGTCAGTGCGGGATAAGACATGGAGTTGAGGTCGGGGTGGAAGAGGATTATACATTATTGTAAGGAATGAATGTAGGGCAGAGAAAATAATATATTCCTTATAGGCAGATAAGGTCAAGGAAGAGTGACCGAAATGGCTGACCACTAGTTTAAAACAAAACATTGGGGGGTAAAAAGAAAAACATGTACCTAGGTTTAAGGCTGGACAGGTGAGCAAAGGAACAATATACGTTGATGCGGGGACAGTGAAGCGATAACAAGAGTAGCTAAGAACAAATGAGACTAAGGTAAGACAGGACAGGCAAAAAGCGACCCTAAGGCCTTATCAGGTATATAAAATCAAGTACAGGGAATTAGTGGGCCGTTAAGATTAGCCACGCAGGGTGAGGTCTAAATACAGATGAGGGGATATGTATAAAAAATTTAAATGTCGATTTCTTAAGTGTTTTTACTCAGGAGGCTATAACAGACAATACCTGAAAAGTGAACAGATGGTTCATGGAAGCGATGAGGAGAAAACTCAAAGATATTGTGGTACTAGGGAAATGGTTGGAAGGGGTATAGATAAAATAAAGAATTTTAAGTCGCCCGGACCAGGGAGTGTATCCCAGAGTATAAAGGAATGCAAAGAGGTTGTAGTGAGTCGTTAGAAACACATTTTTAGGAAATCGGTTAAGATTGGCGATGTGCCGTTTTTGTGGAGGAAAGGAAATGTTGTCCCCCAATATTTAAGAAGGAGGACATGAGGACATAAGTCAAATTATCGACTCGGTAGTCAACGTCAGTGGTAGGTAAAATTATTGGAAATCGTTATTGCAAAAAACAGTAGCGAGCACCTAGAAAACATAGTTTGATCAATGATTCACAACATGGATTCACCAAGGGTAGTTTATTGAGTTTTAATAGGAAAAGTTTATGAGGACGGCAGATAAGATAATGATTATGATATAATTATATCTGGAATTTAGTAAGGCATTCGACAAAGTACCACAACGAGCGACTCTAAATAAGGTAAGCTCATGGACATAGATGGGAAGGTTCTTCGTTGGATCAGAGCTGTTAAGTGATAGGCACACAAAGGGTTACAATTAATGGTTCTAATCTGAATGGGGACGGTGACAAGTGGGTTCCACAAGGGTCTGTTTTGCGGGTCCATACGTATTTTTATTACATCAACGACTGGGATGTTGGATTAGCAGTGATGTCAGCAAGTTGCTGATGATACTAAGAGTGGAGGATTATTGGAGAACAGTCTGATGAAACATATTGCAGGGAGACTTAGATAAACTAATGAGTGGGTAGACAGATGGCAGATGGAATTTACTATGATAAGGGCCAGCGTTAGCATGTGTAAAAAAACTTGTGGTAATAGATTACAACATAACGCAATATAACGCTGTGTAAAGATCAGAAGGTGAAAAAGATCTGGAGTGCGGTTGAGCCCAGGGGACCTCCGCGACCTAGGAAACAATGTATTGAGACTAGAAATTAGAGCTAATAGGAATGTTAGGATTCATTAACAAAAGTAGTTAAAAGTAGATGTGCGGAACGTTATTCTAAGCTTTATTGGCTCTAGTCAGACCTCACTAGACTATGCAGTTCGTAGTTTTGGTCTCCATATTTAAGTGACGGATATAGCCTTGTTTGAATCAGTGAAGGAGAAGGATGACCAAAAATTATTCCAGGGATCGTAAAACTTTAGTTTGAGAAGTAGATGAAGCTATTAAAGTTACACTAACTCGAGAGACGCAGAGTAAGGGGTGATCTGATAGAAGTTTTAAGTGAATAAAGGGATTTAATAAGGGAGAGGTATGAAAAGTTCTTACGACTATTAACCAGGGTAGAACAAGAAGTAACGGATTCAAGCTGGAAAAGCGTAAATTTATAAAAGAAATAGGGAAAAACTGGTTCACAAATAGGGTGGTGAATGACTGGAATGGACTCAGTAGACAGGTAGTTAGTGCAGAGTCATTGGGGAGCTTTAAAGAGGGGCTGCATAGGGTCATGGATGGGGATGAAAGGTGGATGTAGGTGGTGTTAGGTAACAGGAACTACCTCGTGTAGGCCTCACGGCCTCTTGTAGCTTCCTTATTTTCTTCTGTTCTTATGTTCTATGTTCAGCACATTTTTATTGCTAATGTTGTTGTAGTCTAATTCCTGTATTTTTTTTTCCAGCTGTCCCGACGCACACGTTTCCCTGTCGGGAGGGAATTTTGCTGTCTCGGCAGCGTTTGCCTGTTTCTGCAATTTTTTTCTGCCGCGAGGGATTTGTTTACATTGCTTTGCTTTGCTTTTGATCCCGTCACTGTATTATTTTATTGCCCCTTCACGTCTTTCGTGTTGCCTGCGTGTAACTGTGAGGACAAACTTTGTGCTATATTCAAAAAAAAATTGCTATTCGCTGCACCACGCGGCGACATACAAAATTCACCTCGTACACTCGACGGGTTGCGTTATCCTGCACTACGCTCTGCCCTTATTTCCATCATATTTCTTCCAAAACCATTACAGGTGAGTTTTCAACATAACCGAGAGTAACATACATACATTGTGAATGCACACATGTCATATTTAAGGTCAAATTAGGTACAGGAGGCCTTATACGGGTGTGATAACTGGTGAGGAGGCCATGGCGACCACCACCACCACCCGGTGGTGGTGGTGGTGGTGGTCATCCCTTGTCTGTTGATGGGATTTCAAAATGTACTGAAAAGCATCACTCAGGCCAATTTTTTCTACATCAACGCCTCAGACAAGTGGCGAACACTAACAAAGCTATTATTGTAATGGCTGTTGGAATTTATGGCACATACATATATTTAATGTGAGTTCTTTTCTAATCAATACCCATGTTCTATCTCATCCCGACACATTATCCTATCTAATCAACTAATTAGGATACTTATCGGTGGATAGTGGGTTGAATCGCTGTGGGCATTGGATCAATACATCCTGTCCTTGTGATCCGAAGTGGTAGCGCGTGATCAGGCCGCCCGTTAATGACAGAGGCGGAGGGCTGAAAGCGTCAGGCGGGTTTTCACACCAAGTTATCAATGACGCAGCGGATCGTTCTCTGTGTTGATTTTAACACGTCCTATTGTTTTTACACTTATGTGAACAATTAACGTATGTACAAATATCTTCTTTATAATCAGAGAAGATATATTAACTCGATGGGAGCTGGTAGTGTACTGTACTTGTACTTATAGACAAACACGTATATTAGATCAATAGATGTTACTCCTCGAAGGGTCTAGAGTGTACTGATCTCTCCCTGTGGGCGGCTGGTGGCGGCCACCATAAATTACACGTGTCACCTTTAGGTAGGCGGCAAGTGTACCACCTCAATTGGTGCAAATTTAAATGACGGCGACCAATGGCCAGTCCCTCCAAACAAGGTGTTAATTATAAGGGCAAATGCTTAATAT
>JACEEZ010017424.1:0-11136 GCA_016584305.1 Chionoecetes opilio | reverse complement strand
CGTTTGAACTGTTTGAACCCTGTTTTTTCAAAGCTCAAAGAGTTTGGACGCATATTTATATAGATATATTTAGTATTTTTTTTTTTATTTGGACGCATATTTTTATATAGCTACATATTTTTTTTTAGCTAGTATTTGTTTTTTTATTTGGTCGCAATTTTAGTTTATATACAGTACATAATAAATTTTGTGTAAATGACTAAGTAAGTTTGTGAAAATAGCATCACTACTGATTTGTCCCCACTAAAGATGATACACAGTAGGATGGGGGGGGGAACACAAAAGGGGCTGGGGGCGCGGCGTGAGTTTTTTGGGATTTAAACCCTCAAATTACGAGAGCGACGGGGACGACGGTACTGCCTCCCCGGAGTCACAACTCCCCGCCTCGGGGACGGAGATATGGGGGGAAGAGAGGGTGCCACACCCCCCCACACCCCCCCCCCAAAAATTTACACAAATAGCTCACTGGGCGAGAATGAAAAAAAGAAACATTTAAAAAAAGAGTAACCGAGGGATACAAAAAAAATTTGGATTGGTGGCATCAGTGTGTGCCGAGGGGTGGCGTTACTAACACGTAGTCTAGCAGGGGGCTTTTGGTCCCTGTCTGTGCGTTGGGCCTTCCCTTGGCTGGCGGGGGGGCGCCAGGCACGCTTTTGTCCGTCGTCGTGCCCTAAAAAGCACGTGAGAGGGCGCAGGTGGCCCGGGTTTTCCCATGGGGGTGCGCCCGCTGCCCCGCCGACCAAGACGCCTGGGTGCCGTGTCTTAGGACAGGCCTGCCATCCCAGCGCCCATGGGGGGGTTTAGGATGGGGGTCCGTGGCGGGCGTGAGGGGTTCGGGGTTTGGGGGCTGTTTGGTCATGCCGGGAAGCTGCACTGTCCCCAGAGGGGGCCCATGGCCCGTTCGCCCCGCAGCACCCACGCCCATCGCCGTCACCTCATAGAGCGAGTGTCCCCCGGTATGGCGTCCCGACGACTTCCGTGATCAGCTGGGTGGGGAGGTTCGGACCCCGCGGGGGGGTTTTGAGGTACGGCTGAGGCCCATGCAGCGGCGTCGGTGCCAGGGACCCGCCCGGGCCATTTTGCCGCGTAGCAACCTCTTGGAAATTGACGCCCCTCTCGCGGCCTTTGGGACTGGGGGTAAGTGTTGATGAGCCCCTCAGCCCACACGCCATGTCGAGGAAGCCCCTGGTTTCCTGGTGATGAGGTTCGCTCCCCCATCGCAGACAGCCCTCTGGGATGCCGAAGGTTTGAACAATGTCGGAAACCCACCGGAGGGGGGGTGACTGGTGGCGTCGCTGACAGGTGTCCACTTCGACCCATCCCGAAACCTGTAGCGACGGCGAATAGGTGTGGCCGTCCAGTTGAAATAAATCAGCCCCATTTGCTGGAAGGGTACTGGGGGGGGCGGGGTGGGCAAGAGGGTTTTCGCGGGGGGGGGGGGCGTGCGTATGCATACCGCCTTTGGGGCCCCCTTTTCTGCTCCACCTCGCGTCATCCTGGCCAGAGACTGACGCCTCGCCCTGCGTAGCATTGAGCCCCTGCCTGGTGCCCCGGAAGGTTCGCGAGGACTGCACGCCTCAGGGCCGCGGGTAGACCAGCGCGGGTTTTCTCGTCACAGGTGAAAAGGGACATGTTCCTTGGCAGGAGAGGTGGCCCCGCATCTTGAAGTACTGGCGGAGGGCGAGCGGCCCCAGTCCTTTCGCTCAGCCCCCCCGTCATGGCTACGCTTTCCCGCAAGAGCCGGTACTCCTCGTCCCGTGCAGCCTTTTCCTCCATTGATGAAGGTCCAAAAAGCCCCACCCGTCCTGCTGCCCCGGCCGGGGGGCGGGTCATGGCTGCGTACCAGCTTTTTCATCGTCTTCGCCCTATCCTTCTGGCCCACCTGAAGGATCGGGTACGCGAAAAGGCGTTTGCCGCGCAGTTGGTGTCGCCCTTCAGGTACTTGAGGGGAAGGGAACTTTAGCGTCTTCTTTTTTGGTTGAGGACCGGGGGTTTGGATGTCCTTTATTTCCCTTTGTCTCCGAAAACCGTAAGGGCCTTTGGTCGTGACGAGCTGAGGTTTTTTGACCCAAGGAGGAAGAGGGTGCCTTTTTAGGCACCAGGCGAGGGCAAGCGCTTCCCCCCGAGGGATTAGTTCCTCTCGGCCGCTGTGAGATGCGGCTCCCCACAGAGACAATTTTCCACCCCCAGGGCCCCATAGCGGGGATTTCCCCGAGACACACTCGCCGTATGCGAGGACAAGGAAGCCAATACCCGGGACGTAGTCAGTGGGGGATGCGTAGGGCGCGACACATCATAGAAGCCAGCCCCCTCGGCCCCCAATGCCCAAAAATGTCTTTGGCGGAGGTGAAGAGCGTCTCCAACGGTTGTCCCAACATCCCTTCCCCCGGTTTTCTGAGTAGTCCTGAAGGGCTCCAAAAGGGGGGCGCCCGCCGGAAGGGCGGGGACCGGGTTTGCGAGGCCGAACCTGACCGCACGTCAATCAGGGGGGGGGGGGCATTTAAGTGGTTTTCGGGACTGGTCGCGGTTTGGGGTACCCTTCCCAGCCCAGGAGGTAGCCGGCAAAGGGACGCTCCTCCGCAGAAGCGGAACTTGTCAGGTCGCTGGGGGACACCCCTCCCATGCACCTCTGGAGAAATTGAGTTGGGCCCGAAGGGGCGCTGACGGCTGTCGGGAGTAGAGTGTCGTCCACGCACTGAGCTTTTGGGCACGTCGGGGGATGGTGTCGTAAAAAAGCTTTGTGAACGCGTCCTGCGAAGCGCAGGGCCCATGGGGGTGCGCCCGGGAACCGGTTTGCGCCCCAGAGGGGGGATGAATGTTGGAGCTTGCGGCTTCCTCGTCGAGGGGGACCTGGGGTAGGCCCCATATGCGCCGTACGGTCTTAAATGTATGTTTGGGCACGCTAGAGACGGCCGAAGGGGGGTCTGGGGGTGTGTCCCGGGTCGCACGTTAAGGTGAAAGTCGACCCTGCGACGGGCCCTTTCCCTCCTTTTTTCCAACCACCCTTTTGGGCACCATTGGGGGGGGTCAACTGCGGGCACCGCCCGATGATGCCCCCTTTTCAACTGTGTCCACTGTTGTCGTACCTCGTCAAAGAAAATGGGAGCGGGACTGAGGTGGGACGGGACTGCGTGGGGGCGTGTGTCGGGCCTAGGTGGACGGGGGTGAGGCGGGGCCCCTCATCTTGGTAGCGGGTGCGTCCCCTGGAAACACATGCACCCCAAGTGCCCAAGAATATTTTCGGGGCGATCGACGTTTCCTTACAAGTTTTGTGAGGTGGGCTTTGGACGACGGGGTCTTTTGGGGGTTGATGGCTCCACGCACAACATGGTGGGGGAAAGGGGGCGGCAGGAAGGTGTGAGGACAGGCGAAGGGCCCCATGCCTTGGGCGATAGGTAGAGTTGCTGCACGCCTTGGCTAGTAGTGCACTTGTGGTGGAGACAGTCCCCCCGGAGATGAAGGTGATGGTTCCCCGGAGGCGCATGCTGCCCCCCGGGAACGGGGGTGACTGCCGTGGGGTAGCCCGGAGCTGACGTGGGGGTATGCCGAGGTCCCCAACAGTAGGCGACCCGCCCAGACACTTTCGCCCCAGTGCCGCCAGCTGGTGGGACCGTGGCGCGAGGGGTGAGCAGTGATCACCCGGGCAGCGACGCCGCCATCTCCCCCCTCCAAATACTGACCCGGGGGTAGGGGTGAAGTTTGAATGATGGGCGGGCGGCGAGCGCCGCCTGGGGGGTGAGGGCCCGGGCACGGCGCCCGAAGTGCCCCTTCTGGGCCCCAAAAACGGGATGCGCTGCAAAAAACTCTGATGACGCCCACCTGTACACTCAATTCACCGATGTGGCACCGCCTGCTCCCCCCCGGACTCCGTCTTGGGGGTTTTTTTTTGTCCCCTAAAAACCCGGGGCGCGGGGGCCCCCTGCCGCCAAAACCCCGTGGTTGGAGCCATGACGGGCGGGGGTAGTGTGTCACCGACCCCCAAGGTACGTAGCTCAAGGTTTGGGCACCGCCCTTTTTCCCCGGCCTCAAAAATTTCACACACGGAACTATTTCACGAAGATCGGGCGTGGGAAGCAAAGCAACACCCCGTTTCATGTTCGATCACGTGCCCCCTTTTGTTGCCTGAATTTTGGGGAACTTGTATGGGGGTTTTGAAATGGTCAAGGTTTTTGAAAGATACCTTGATTAAAAATTTTTTATTAGATTCAACTTTAATGGAGGGTTTAATTTGTCTTAGATTCCATGTGATTATAGTTTGACCACGTCTCACCCCGGAGAGTACTGAAAATGGGGGGAGTATTTAAGGGGGAAGGGGGAAGGGTTAGGTAAGGGGAAAAAGGGTATGGGTTAGGGGGGTCGCCACCAGTCCCCGGGGAGTACTTCTTGGTTACTCCTGGGCACGTTTTGAATAATAGAAAAATTAGATTTGGTTGGTAGTCGTGATTTATACGTGGAATTATACGAGTAGGCTGCTCTTTTTGGGAAGTGTGGGAATTATGTCCTAACACAGAATAATCACCTGGGGTTTTATAATAAACACAAAACTTATTGCAAACATCATCCTATTTTTTATATGAAAAGTATGTCTTTTGCTTGAGATCATACCCAACTAAAAGGGGTTTAAAACAAAACCGGGAAGATCAAACGGATGTAAAAAAAAATTTTAACCCTGAAAAGGGAAACCTTCCTATGGATGAAAGGAACCCTTTTGAGCTAACTCCCCCCACGAATCCTATTAATAATTATCCTACATTAGGTAACTACGTTTGATTTTTATAATTACACAGGAAGAAAATAAAGGAAAAAAATGTGAGGGAAATGATTGTGTGGTATTCACAAGACCAAGGTTTTTGAAGGGGACGCGAGGGGCCCTTTTTCTACAGGAAGGTGAATGTAGACTCCTCCGTCGAAGCCTACAAGAAGGATGACGGGGACTCTTAATAATATTTAAAGGATGGGTAGACCCCCTTTACTTTAGCGTAAACTAAACATTTTACATATTTGAAAAATAGAAAAAAAGGAAAAGGGGGGGGGGGGGGGGGAATACAGGGCGAATGTGGAGCGATTTCCCACAAGAAGGGTGAGCGGGGGGGCTGGCGTGTCCCGGCGTTACACCGCCCCAGGGGAAAAAAGGGAAATCGTTTGAAAGGGGGAGATGACCTCAAAGAAGGCTTATAATCACAAAATAACAATAAAATAATGAAAAAACTTTTTACCTAAGACAAGAGCCCATAAAACAGACCTGTTTCTTTATATAGAAGAATTTAATATTTTTAATCTAATACCCAAGAAGGGTGGTTTATAGGTAATGCGGGCAGTCCGAACGCGTTTTCAAGAGTGAGAGGGTTTTAAAAATAGCATAGAAATTGGGTAGGCCAATTTAGGCCCTATCTTATAACACGTCCATGAGACCATGACCCCAAAACGATAGGGGTTATTTGAAAGACTTAAGAAACTGGGAGTGTTTCTTGGTCTGATCAGATAGGGGGAAAGATGAAAAAATTTTAAACAATTTGTTATCCGATCGCGGGAATAATTATCCCCCGGATTTTGCTCGTACGGGATGGGGGGGGGGGAATGGAAAGGAAGGAAGAAAGAAAATGGGGGAGAGGAAGGAAAGAAGATAAACAAAATGGCGGTTTAGAAAGAAGGCGATGAGTCCCGTGAAAAAAAAAAAAAATGAATACTTACAAGACATAGCTCGGGAATTATATGATAATAATTCCTACATCCTCCCCAATAATGGGCATTTTCACCATCATATTTCTTGCTGAGATGTACTCCTTAAGGGGCACTGGACTCAGGGCACCCAAAACCCCTCATTCGCTTTGGCGCGGCACTGGGAGTAACGCACACACACGTCACTCGATGCCTGGCGAGAGAAGAATTCCGCCCCGCCCGATGATACAGGGGTGTCCCGATCAAACGTTTCCAACGTGTTCCCTCCGTGTTGAGAGTTGCTGAACACTTGCTTGCCAGGCCCCGGTCGAGCGCTGTTGCACCTCTGTATCAAAGGGGGCTAATAAGGGCCGCTGTGGGTGCCGCCCAACGCAGATGCTGCTGTAGCCCTCTAGGGGTGGCCATGCCTAAAACGTTGCCGGCGACATGCCCACGGCGCCCCCCGGGTCCTGGGGAGGGGGTGGGGGCGTGCTGCGGGTTTTGGGCCAGAGTTGTGCGGTGGTGGGTGGATGTGGGGGTTGGTGTAAACGCGTGGCGTTGGGGTTTATGGCGGCAGGTGGACCACGGGTTTTCCCACGCGCCCCCCACCTGCCAGAGGCGTTCTACCCCGCCCATGCTTCCCCCATGAGCCCTGAAGATACTGCCCCAGATGGGGTTGGAAACAGAAGGGCTGGGGGCGCGGCGTGTGTTTTTTGGAGACTTAACCTAATTACAGAGAGTGACAGGACGACGGGTCACGCCTCCCCGGAGTCACAACTGCCCGCTCGGGTGACGCGAGATGTGGGGGGAAGATGAGGGTCCCACCCCCCACAAGAGTTTAAAATTTATCAATTCATGACGTAAATTCCCCTTTTTCAGATTTTTTTATGTTTGTATCTGCAAGTTATACGGTTTAAAATTCATACCTTTTTTTTTTTCGGGCGGGGCGGTACACTAGAAAAAAACACTAGCTGGAATTTTAGTGTGGGCCCCCACTGGGTTATATTTGGAAATTTTGTTCTTAAAACCCAAAAATATAACTCAGATGAAAACACGAAATGACACGGGATCCCCGATAGCCCCCTAACTTTCCGAAATCATGGATGTACAAATGTGGGTATGAACGCCATCAGACGTTGTGGGCTACATCGAAAAAAAGTTGCCGGCGACTTTAGTGTATCTAGGGTACGTAATATTTTAAAATGAAGGAAACCCTTTTATATTTTTCCTTATACCCAATCTTAAGTACTAGGGGGTGTGGCAGCATTGAAAATAAAACAATGTCTTTTTCCCACCAAAAGTTAATTTTTTTGGGGCCCGGAGTGCCAGGGGGTGGGGCCGGAGTGGACCAGGGGGGGGGGGGCCGGAGTGACAAACTTTCGGGGAACCCCTGTAACCATTCGTTCTTTATTTTAACGTAATACTAAATTTTTGCGTTTTAGGGTTTTGAAAAGGCCAACACCGTGCACAGTAATGACTAAGCTTTGAGGGAAGCCCATCCGCTAGCGGCGCCAGGGTTTCAAAACAAAATGGCGCGGCCCGAGTGAAAACCCTTTTGTGAAGCTTTTGGGCGTTCCCAAGTCCCAACCCGGGGTTTTGTGTAAATGCTTTTTGTAGCTGGGGACGCATTTCAGGCGATGTGGATGAGGGCCCATGCAGGCGTCCCCCTTTTCAGCTTCATACATGCTCCATCGCTCCCCCACGTCCGGAAAGCGCCGCCGTCATGCTGATCACATTCGGCGGTAAAGCCACAGCTTCTGGCCCCCGTGTCCAGGGTACGTGCGGGCCTGGGGCACGGCTACGTGGGCGTGTGGGGGTAATCACCCAAATCCCCAAAACCTCCTCACGCCGACGTAGGCCCGGGGCCCCGGGGGGGCCGGGTGGTGTGGACGCCCGGGAAACACCCGGCGTGTTTGACGACTTTTGGAGGGAGTGTGGTGAATCCTGGTTTGGGAAAGGGCCTGATGAGCGACAGAGTTTTTCGAGCCTCATCCCTTTAAGAATGGGTAGGGGGGATTTCAGGTTTTTTTGGACCTCCAGTACAGCCCCCTGCTTAGATAGGACGTGGTCAGTCGCCCCTTTACGTGCAGTGGGCTCGGATTTCGTGCCCCCCCAAAATAGCGTACATCTTCCACCCGATTGCTTGGGTTAGGGAAATTTCCCCGGATTATATTTTTCAATTTATTTGCGTCGCGCTCCCATAATAAATCCCCCGTTATATTTCCTAAGATTTAAAATCTCCCCCCACGCACAGTCGATAACCCGCAACCTTGTTTTTTTTGCCAAAGGAGCTGAATCCCCTTTACATAAGTTTGGAGGTATACACTACACCCAAAACCCTTTTTTTCCGTACCCTCCGTAACTCACCCCAATAGACTCTATGCTGTCATCTGTTTTTTTAACATTATTAAACAAAACTGAAGTATCTCATGCTAAAGCGCAACTCCTCCCCCTCTCGCCTATTTGCCTTGGAAAAACTTTACCAAACTATCCGACTTTGGATCAAAACCTTCCGACATATCCAACCATGTTTCGTTTAAGCATTATATCAAAATCCTTACATATTTTTTCCTTCAGGAAATCTATTTGTTTAAAATACTCCTACAGTTTGTATAGGCCCTTTAAGCAACTCCTTCTTTTTTTCCATTCTCCCTTATCTTTAACTAAACCCCTCCCCTCTCTCTTTTACGAACATTTATTCCCCGCCCTTTTGAAATTTTTCCCAGGTCGCAAATTTCCTTTACCCCGACCCCCGTATCTAATCCCCGGTCTCTATCTTAAAAAGCCCGCAGTGCTCTACCTCCCTTTAAGGGATTCAGACAAAATCTGAAACCCTTTTCCCGAAAAGTGCTCCCGTCCCTGTGGGAGAGGGGGTTATGCCCCAAAAAGAGGTCCCCGCTGGCGACAAAGGCCCAACATTGGGTTTTCAAGAAGTGCCCGGGCAATTCAAAGCAATAGCCTGGAAATACCACAAGTCGTAAAACAGGCTTTTGGGGAAGACACCAATACCACAGGGAACCACCCCTTCCCCAACTTTATACAGTTCCTTTAACCGCCGTAGCAATTCCCCAATTTTACACATCAAAAATCGTTTTCCCAGCACTCAGGCAGACGGGGTTTTTCCCTTTTGGGCCGCATGCATAAAAATTTATACAACAAACCCCTCCCCCAGCCGGGAACCAAGACTTATGGCATCCCATCCCTTCACAGAACTGCTGTCGAGATGCCAATCTGACTGTCACCCAAAAACAAGATTTACCTTGGGGAAGATGTATCGTTTCCTCCCTTTCCTCCGTATCTTTTTCTTTCAGCCCCGAGAGACCTGAAAGAGTTCGTGCACACAACATGGTCATTTTTTTACCCTTTTTGACCCTTTGGCGAGAAATGTGTAAAAAAGTTGGACGTCGGACGGCGTTGTGGTGGGGGGAAGGTAGGGAAAGGGGGGGGGTTGGTGGTTGGGGGAAAAGGGGGTTTGTGGGGGGGAATGGGTGGGTGTTTGGGGGGGGGAATGGGGTTTGGTGTTGGGGGGGGGGAAGTGGGTGGGTGTTGGTGGGGGGGAAGGGGGGTTTGTTGGGGGTTTGGGGGAAGTGGGGGGATGTTGGTGGGGGGGGAAAGGGGAGGGGAGAGGGGTGGGGAAGGGGTGGGTTGGGGTTTGGGGAAGGGGGGGGTTTCGGTGGGGGGGAAGGGGTGGGATTTAGGGGTTTGGGGGAAGGGGGGAGGGTGTTGGGGTTTGGGGGAAAAGGGGGTGGGTTTTGGGGGTTTGGGGGGGGTAGGGTTTTGGGGGTTTGGGGAAGGGGAGGGGGTTAGGGGGGGGGAAGGGGTAGGTGGGGGGGAGGGGGGGAGGGAATGGGGGAGGGGTGGTGGGGGAAGGGGGGGGGGTTTATAATGGTGGTGGGGAAAGGGAGGGGTGTGGTGGTTTGGGGGAAGGGGGGGGAGGGTTGGTGGTGGGGAAGTGGCCGGGGGTTTTTGGGTTTGGGGAAAGGGGGATGGGTGTTGGTGGTTGGGGAAGGGGGGGGTGTTGGTGGTTGGGGAAGGGGTGGGTTTTGGTGGTTGGGGAAGGGGGTGTGTTGGGGGTTTGGGGGAAGGGGGGGGGTTTGTGGGGTTTGGGGAAAGGGGGGGGGGATTTTAGTGGGGGGGAAAGGGGTTTGGGGTGTTGGTGGGGGGGTAGGGGGGGGGGTTTTGGGGTGGTGGGGGAAGGGGGTGGATTTTGGGGTGGGGGGGGGGGGGATTTTGGAGGGGGGGGGGAAAGGGGGTGGGTGTTGGGGGGGAAGGGGTGGTGTTGGGGGGGGGGAAGGGGTAGGGATTTTGGAGATGGGGAAGGGGAGGGGGTTTGGAAAGGGAAGGGGGTGAGAACGGGGGGGGGTTTTGGGGGGTGGGGGTTGGGGGGGGAGATGGGTTTTGAAAGGGGGGCAGTGCGCGCTGGGGCATAGGGCTGCAGAGCTGCAGCACCCCCAGACACTCACTGCCAGGTGTTGATCCCTTAGAGGGGCACCGCAGAATTGATACCCCTACTAACAAATAACAAATAAAAAGTCATTATACGTTATTTTAATTTTTTTCAGACGTTAATTGGGGAATTTTTATTAAAAACCGACCCAAAATTTTAAAGGGATAATTTTATATTTGCTTACGTTTTCTGCGCCCCCCCGCCGCACCCCTTTTGGAAAAAACAATGGGGTGCAGTCGAGGCAGTAATTTAAATCGTCCCTCGTTTTACAGTGGTGAGATGGTGTGGTTAAATCGTGCTTTCTTTTAAATTTCCCCATGACGATGGGAAAAATCCGTGAAGTATTGAAAAAAAATCAAAATTTTCCCCGCTGACATAAAAAAGCAAAGACTGAAATCAAACGGTACCCACTTTATTTTAAGTAAACTGGAATTTTTACATGCCCCTCAGCCATCCCCCTTTCACCAACTACCACCCCACATCCCTTCTACCACCCCCATATATATACTGCAACGAAAACCCGGCCCCCCCCCCTTCCTCACTGTCCTCAGCTAACCCACCCGGGCTGCTCTCTTTGGGTGCAGGGGAAACAGGAGGGGCTTAAGAAGAGGGGGGGGGGGGGTGACGCGTAGCTCGTAAACGGGTCGTGCTAGGAATTTAGGGCTTTCAGGCGGGTTTTTCCTTTCTGGTGTTCACACATAGGGGGAAGGGTACAGGAAGGCATAAAACAGACAGAGAAGGAACACACTGAGGCAAACAGCAAGGGGGATGTTAGGGGGAGGTATCAAGGAAAAAAGGAAAAAAGTACAAAAGTTTTAAAAAAAAGAAAAATTGGGGGGGAAATTGGGGTTTTCAAAAAAAATGGGGAAGGAAAAAAAAAAGGAAAAAAAAACCCAAAAAAAACCCCGGGGGGAAAAAAATTTTAAGAAAAAAAAAAGGAAAAAAAAACAAAAAAAGGAAATCCAAGGGAGGGAAAAAATTTGGGAAAAAACATACTTAAAAAAAAAAGAAAAAACAAAGAAGGAAAATAA
>JACEEZ010017423.1:22500-37500 GCA_016584305.1 Chionoecetes opilio | reverse complement strand
CCCTAGGCTTGTGCGCCGACACAGTCTTTGCTGTGTGTGGCGGTGTTCCGCCCAGCCCTTGCATGGCCCCCAGCGGGGGTAGGGCTCCCCCGGAGCACCGAGTGCGCTTCCCACAGGCTCCTTGTCCACTCCCCGTGACGCAGGACTCGCCTCGCTCTGGCCCTCTGGCTGCTCTCCGCCGCAGTCTGCTGTACTTGCAGGGGGGAGAGGGTCCTGCTGCAGGCTTGTGCAGGCTGTCCTGGCTCGCTTGTAGGGGAGACAAATGGCAAAGGCAGCAGGAAGCTTTCGCTTGCAAAGGCCTGTGGTGGTAGGCCTCTGGTGGGAGATCCTGGCTCGCTTGGCGGGAGGAGGGAAGTCCTGCAACGCCCAGTCAGCGGGGTACCTTCGCTTTAGTGTCCAGTTTCCCGCCATCTCTCGAGCTTCGGCGCGGCGCTGAAGGCTGGGCTCTGTTCCCTCCTCGGTCCTAGGGAGGTCCCGCCTTGTGCGCTTGGCTGGAGGAAGGGAGCCCGTCAGCTGCCAGGCGGAGGACAGCTGCCGCTTGGCGGGCCTGCGTGTGGCCTGGGGCGTCCCTAGGTGACCCGCGTCGGGGCGTACCGCTGGGTGCTCCTTGAGGGTGCAGGAACGTAAATACTGGACCAACACACTCTCCATCACCTCGTGGTCGGCGGTGGTGGTTGTGGTGGTCTGAGTACTGCAGGGAAACACCTGCTTCATTTTTATTATGTTAGTGGCGTGGTTCGCGTATTGCCTGTGTTGCTGCCAAAGAGTCATGTTCGTGTGACGATGCCTTTCTCTTCAACTCTAATTACATGCATGTTCCCGAGCAGACGACCAGCTTGGAGTAAAGAAGCAGATTGGAGTTAAGAAGAATAAAACCTGCGACCCACTTTTTGATAATAGGTGACGATGCCTTTTTGTTCAACTCTCATTACATGTATGTTCCCGAGCAGACGACCAGCTTGGAGTTAAGAAGCAGATTGGAGTTAAGAAGAATAGAACCTCGACCCACTTTTTGATAATAGACAAACGGAGGTCCTTGTCTGGCACATTTCCCCCATTTTTTGGCCTTACGATCAATCAATCCTCAAAGGCAAGATAGCGGGGTTCGCAAGGGTTACCAAACTGTTATTTGTCACCCGAAAATAACTCTTACATTCCATGTTCAGTCTGCTGCCGTAGGACTGCAAGCGGAGGTGGGAGGAGCCTTCATTCAATTATTTCACTCCGAAACTCAATCCTGATATGAGTCCAAAGGCCGTTTTTCCCCGTCCCGGCCTGGGTGTCTTGGTGTTGGTGGCCTGCGCTGCCTCACGCCAAGGCCGCGCGTTGCTCTGCAGCCTGATAGCCATAGGGGCGTTGTGCTCCTTCACGCTTGTATAGTGTTTTCTGCCCTATGCGCCACCAGCAGCAGGAGCAGCAGCTAGCGGGAGGCCGCATGTGTGTGTACTTCGATCAGATCACTTTAGAGGCTTTGCCTAAGAGGATCTCTCTCTCTCTCTCTCCTCTTCCTCTCTCTCTCTCTCTCTCTCTCTCTCTCTCTCTCTCTCTCTCTCTCTCTCTCTCTCTCTATCTCTCTCTCTCTCTCTCTCTCTCTCGCTCCTCTCTCCTCTCTCTCTCTCTCTCTCTCTCCTCCCTCACTCTCTCTCTCTCTCTCTCTCTCTCTCTCCTTGTCGGTCACCGGAGAGGCCGATCGGAAATGTTTGTAGATTTACTGCGTTCAGGTCAGGTTAATTCCCTTCCCATTTTTTGTTTCTCTCAGTCTACCCTTAACGTGTCATCGTGTAGTTTAAGTTGTAAGGTCTCTCCTGTGTAGTGTCATACCTTCACTGTTACTCTGATAGCGGCTCTGGTACAAGTGCAGCGCTGCCAGATTAAACCAGCATTCATTAGTTAATGATGAACGCAAGAAAAATAATAGTGCGTTAAGTTACTCACTTTGCAAACTGACTCTCGGAAATCACTGTTGACACTCTGCCTTGGTATGTCACCATTGGTGCAACAAGTTACTCATCACTTGTGGTCAAACCTCGCACTTGTTAACACTATTTCAACCTCTCACGAGTTTTTACCGTGTTAATAATCCACAGTCACTCAGTCACCAATCAAATTTTCTTTCTCTATTCTTGTACTACTTATATATGACCACCATTTCCTTGTCTTGAAGTTTTCAGTTCAATATTTATGTTTTGAAGTCTTCATCGCCAGTTTTATTCATGTTGACTGATCGGGGCTTCACTGAACGGCCTTGCCAAGACTAAAAATTTACAGGGAAGTGATACAAATTAAATTGTTTAAAATGATGCAGTTATTTGGTAATCATAAGTATCTTTGGTGCATCATTTTAATAATTCTTGATATATTATATTATTTCCCGTGGAGAAATGCGAGGCATGTGGATATATTGCATTAAATACTACCTCCCATGCACTTATTTTTTAGGGGATCTAATTAGAACTCAGTATTGCTGTTATTCCCCCCTTCTCCCCCTGCAAGCACTATTTTTGGCGGGAAGGGGTACTGAGAGAAAGGGGGCAGACTAAAATTGATTCAGAATCAGGGGAGGTGAGGATTTAGGGGGAATTGAGAAAAAAGAGACTAAGAAGGGGGATGAAAAAGAGAAAGAAAACGGGTGGGAAGGTGAGTTGCGGGAATGGGGGAGGGAAAGTAAGGGGTAAAGGGGAACATATTGAGGATGACGAGAGGCAAGGGTTACGGAGGGAGGGAGAAGAGGGAAAGAGGGAAAGCTTATTTGAGCATCGAAAGAGGGGAAGGTTATAGTGGGGGGAAGAGAGGGCTTGTGTATTTATGAAAATAAGCGAAGGATTAATGGTGATTTATTTTTAACTTACTTATAACCTTCTCTTGTTATGAAAATGTGCTACCAATGCACTCTATATAAATACTTTTCCTGTCCTCACGCAGCCCACACTTCTGCTCTACCAACCTGCATACCATATTATCATCATGAGCCTGCATGATCACTACCTCCTGCACTTCATATATATTCTGATTGGTGCTTAAAATGGCCTACTTTTCTCACAGCCTGCACTTTCAATGGCTTACACTTAATTCCCGCTACATGTAAACACTCATATATATTTGTATAGCCTCGGCCATAGAGTACTATACTCTTGAGTGCAGACTGAGGACAAAAGATCCGCTCTTCCATCGCGTAGTAAGCCAAGAACAGAAGACGCTGTTATCACATCGCTACATCTAATATAATACATTTTCTTTAACAAATAAGAATATTTATGGTACAATGAAGGTATGAATATTGATATTCTTAAGATATGATAATATTTCCATAGGAAAATACAATAATCATTGTGGCCTTCCGGTGCGATAGTTTTGCTGCCTACAGCTTACTGTAGAGCGTTTGTCATTCAGTTCAAACCTTGCTCTAGTGTTGTCAAGCCGTGGAATAACGTGCTCTTGCCCAAACTCTATTTACGCATCCTACACTCTTAACAATGGTTTACAAGTGTTGTGTTGTGGGATGCAAGACAAATTATGTCTCCACAAAATCTCAGAAGGGAGGAGGAGCCGATTCAAAGTAAAGAAGTGTCTTTTCTATACAGCAGCAACCACCTCAGCCTCCACCTCGCCTACCCCTTCTACCTCAGCTACAAGGAATGCAAGGTACGTGAGGAAGAAACTTTTCCCTATTTATTCGATTTTTTTATTCAGTTAGGGTAGGTTAGACACTGTGGATATTTCACTGTTCATATTTACTCAAAACTAGGCACTCGTGGAGAATGTGGTTGAGACAGTTGTCGGAGAAGCCATTGTACGCCTTGCAGCTACGCGTCCTCCTTGAAAGACAGAGGGGGGACGCGTAGCTGCCAGGCGTACAATGGCGTGAGAACAGGGCTTTAAGCACCTGCCTGCTTGCCTGCATTTCAAGAGAGCAGCCCGGAGCAGGTGTAGAGCAGTGTTCTTCAAACTTTTTTCATAGCGACCCCGTTTGATTTTTTGCCTTATATTCACGACCCTATTATACGTCTGTAGCTGCTTTGTCTTTCCGATGTGATTTTTTTTTACAATTACATACATACATATGCATATAAATCTGCATACATATATACATACATACATGCATTTATGTATTCAAAATAATTGCATATGTTTGAGTGTGCCAATGTAAATTGTATCTATTAAAAGTATTTTAAAAAAATATGTAGAAGTGCTCTGTAAATTGTAACTACGTAAGTAGAGAAAAATAGTATTAATTGATTGACAATTGAAAATTATGCCTAAAACTGGTCACATAATGTTTTTTCTTTCTTTAACTAGGGTGGATTTACAAGCTCAGGCCATGGAGCAACTGGAGACGGATTTATTGGTCACTGATAAGATTGCCGATTACAACGATCTCTGCAGCAAGGTCAACGATCCAAGCTTCCTTAATAAAGACTTGAGGTGATAACTTTTTGCCTGAATAATGTTTCTCTTAAAATCATGTAAAAAGCATTCTACTTTGTATCTAATTAGAGAAATTTTTTAATGATTAACTATTGTTATTTTGTGAGTGTTTTTTTTTTTTTTTTAAAGGAAAAATATAACATCCATTTTCGAATTTTTATATATAATAACAATTTGAAGAATTTTCTTAAAAAAATATTACTAGTGCTTTTTTTCTTATTTTCTTGTTTGAAAACCCATAGAAGTAAACACATATATAGATATATATTTAAAAAAAAATTCAGTCTATATACAAAACCACTACATTTATTTCTTGTCTCAAATTTTAATATTTAAACGTTATCTCTCATCATTCGCTACAAGGCAATAATGACGTAATATTTTAATTATGTCATTACTGACAAACCATTGCTGTACTTCTCACTAGTTCTAAAACTGTTCCAGGCACCGAGTGAGACACAAGACTGTGGATTGAGCTTACCAGCGAGCTCTCAGCTGTCAGGCAGTTTGTCAAGGATGCCGACGAGGAGGTGGCTGAGTCCTTGTACGAGAGCCTCGTCAGTACTACACAACGTGAAGGCGAGCCTGTCTAGTACAGTGTCTACGAACCACCTGACATGGCTAAGGCAGCCCTGGGCCACATATCTGGTTACCTTGACCACAAAGTGACCAGGATGTCAAGGTGCGACGACTGCATTACCATCATGGTGGACAGGGATGGATTCGAGCTGCACGTTAGCGTTGAATGGGAAGAGGAAAACAGGTGCACCGACGAGTTCTTGCTCATGACTAGGACCTTGAACAGGGGAGGCCTCAAGCGCCCCACTGAAATGGGCGTCAACCTCACTTTAGGTGTCTGTCAGGTCTGGAGGCACACCATTAATGACCCACTGAGGAGGGGAAAATAATTTTCTAGAGACAGTGCACTAACAGTTTTTCAAGTTCTTGTGAAGAGGTTTGTGGGTGACTACTTAGAAGTGAGTGAATACAGATGTGACAGTGGGCACCTCCGGGTGGAATCGAGACCACCGAGAGACAAGGCCTGGTACATCGCCCGTGACGTCACACCATAAGGATACCACCCGCTCCGCTCCCCGTACAAGTTTACCTACCTAATATAATGTTTATCAGTATAAAAGATATACTGTTATCTTCGGAAATGTTTGTTCTATAATATTATCAAATAAAAAACCGTAAAACACACAAAGAAAATGCCATTATGAGACTTTCAAGAAATATGCATTAACTTAAACTCTTCGCCATTTAATATTTTGCTCGCAAACATTTTACATGGAGAATATCAATAGAAGCGGAATTTAATTAGCTTTCCATTGATATATTTCATTTAGTGATAAATGAATTAGCGGCATGCATAAATTAGCGTTAACTAAATATAAAAAATCATGAAATCGGGTAATTTCCTACCTAATATATGTTTATCAGTATAAAATATATACTGTTATCTTCGGAAATGTTTGTTCTATAATATTATTCAATAAAAAACCGTAAAACACACTAAAGAAATGCCATTATGAGACTTTCAAGAAATATGCATGAACTTAAACTTTTCGCCATTTAATATTTTGTGGAAAAACTTTTTACATGGAGAATACAAATAGAGGCGAAATTTAATTAGCTTTCCATTGATATATTTCCTTTTCTGTTAAATGAATTAGAACCATGCATAAATTAGTGTTAACTAAATAAATAACATCATCAATCGTGAAAAATTACCCGATTTCATGATGTTATTTATTTAGTTAACGCTAATTTATGCATGGTTCTGTTTCATTTATCAGAGAAGAAAATATATCAATGGAAAGCTAATTAGATTCCGCTTCTATTGATATTCTCCATGTAAAAAAAAAATACACAAAATATTAAATGGCGAAAAGTTTATGTTCATGCATATTTCTTGAAAGTCTCATAATGGCATTTCTTTAGTGTGTTTTACGGTTTTTTATTTGATAATATTATAGAACAAACATTTCCGAAGATAACAGTATATATTTTATACTGATAAACATATATTAGGTAGGAAATTACCCGATTTCATGATTTTTTATATTTAGTTAACGCTAATTTATGCATGCCGCTAATTCATTTATCACTAAATGAAATATATCAATGGAAAGCTAATTAAATTCCGCTTCTATTGATATTCTCCATGTAAAATGTTTGCGAGCAAAATATTAAATGGCGAAGAGTTTAAATTAATGCATATTTCTTGAAAGTCTCATAATGGCATTTTCTTTGTGTGTTTTACGGTTTTTTATTTGATAATATTATAGAACAAACATTTCCGAAGATAACAGTATATCTTTTATACTGATAAACATTATATTAGGTAGGTAAACTTGTACGGGGAGCGGAGCGGGTGGTATCCATATGGTGTGACGTCACGGGCAATGTACCAGGCCTTATCATCTCGGTGGCCACGGTGGAATACGTGCTGCCAATGGTGACAGAGACACTATTCAACTGCTTTGGCATCAACCTTGCCAGGGACGCGAACAGTTCTGTGCACAAGGGCAAGCGGAGAAGCAGGGAGCCTAGTGGGGAGGAGATATGAGCGACGGACACCAGGAAGAAACAGAAGTTACAGTGGAAGAAGGAGTAGAGAGCAAACAGTGACTGCTTCAACGCAATCCCTCTGATGATCCACAAAAGTCTTTTGTTTTATATAACATAGCTACCGTACACCCCGTGGTAATCTCTGCACAAGCTCGCAGCAGCTTTCAAATTAAGTTCATAACATAATGCTGTGTTCAATTGTTTTCAAACACTTAGAATAATTCATAGTACTAAATCACAATTTAGGTGGATAAGCAGGCTTTCCTTAATTATATATATATATATATTTTATATATATATATAATATATAATATAATATAATATATATATATATATATATATATATATATATATATATATTATATATTATATATATATATATATATATATTATATATATATATATATATATATATATATATATATATATATATATATATTATATATTATATATATATATATATATATATATATATATATATATATATATATATATGTATATATATATATATATATATATAGTTTAGGAAAGCTATGGTTAAAATTTCAATTAAACATCTTATCTTGAAGTTTAACAAATGTATGTTCTCAAGTAGCCTTATGAATGTGAATGTTGACTTCGTTGTATTCTTTTGACCCACATCTAGATGCCTAATCTTTTTCGACTAAAAGCTTCAGCAATCAAATAAATACTATAGTCTGAAGCTACCATGGTAAACATTTCAGCTCAATATCTTAAGTGGAAGTGATATATTTTAAGCATAAAACACTTCTGAATTGTACATAAGCACATAAGAACATAAGAAAATAAGGAAGCTACACGAGGCCGCGTGGCCTACACGTGGTACGTGGTAGTTCCTGTCACCTAACATTACCTACATCCACATTTCATCCCCATCCAAGAACCGATCCAGCCCCTCTTTAAGGCTCCCTAATGACTCAACACTAACTACCTGTCTACTGAGACTATTCCATTCATTCACCACCCTATTTGTGAACCAGTTTTTCCATATTTCCTTTCTAAATCTACGATTTTCCAGCTTGAATCCGTTACTTCTTGTTCTACCCTGGTTAAAAGCCGTAAGAACTTTTCCTACCTTTCCTTTATTAAATCCCTTTATCCACTTAAAAACTTCTATGCTATTCTATGCTATGCTAAAAACTTTACTCTGCGTCTCTCGAGTGAGTGTAATTTTAATAACTTCACTCTTCTCATAACTAAAGTTACGCATCCCTTGTATCATTTTGGTCATCCTTCTCCTCATTGTTTCTAACAAGGCTATATCCATCCTGTAATATGGAGACCAATATTGAACCGCATAGTCTAGGTGAGCCTGACTAGAGGCAGATAAGGCTGTAGAATAATTTCCGCACTTCTACTTTTAACACTTCTGGTAATGAATCCTAATACTCTATTTGCTCTATTTCTTGCCTCAATACATTGTTTCCTAGGTCGGAGGTCTGGGCTCAACCTCACTCCAAGATCTTTTTCACCTTCTGATCTTTTCATCGATACATTGCTTATGGTGTATCTATTACCAGGGTTTTTTCTACCAACATTCATAACGCTGAACTTATCAATATTAAATTCCATCTGCCATCTGACTGCCCACTCATTAAGTTTATCTAAGTCTCCCTGCAATATGTTTACATCAGACTGTGATCTGATAATCCTACCTACCTTAGTATCATCAGCAAACTTGCTGATATCACTGCTAATCCCACTATCCAAGTCGTTGATGTAAATAAACAATAGTAAGGACCCAAAACAGACCCTCGTGGAACTCCACTTGTCACCAGTCCCCATTCAGATTTAGAACCATTAATTGTAACCCTTTGTTGCCTATTACTTAGCCAAGTTCTGATCGAATGAAGAACCTTCCCATCTATTCCATGAGCCCTAACCTTATTTTAGAGTCGCCCGTCAGGGTGGCAAGGTTGGTAGAGACGTGACATCGCAATGTGCAGCGTCCCTGTGCATTCGGTCAGCGGTTCGAGTCCGCCTAGTTCGTGCTGACGTGGCGGCGCTTTGTTTAGTCAATAACCTTGTAGTTGGTACTTGCAAAGTGTCTAGATAGGATGAAAATTATATCTTATTTAAGAGTCGCTCGTGTGGATCTTTGTCAAATGCCTTACTAAAGTCCAGATATATTATATCATAATCCTTATCATTATCTGCCGTCTCATAAATTTTCCTATAAAAGCTCAATAAGTTGGTGAGACATGACCTACCCTTGGTGAATCCATGTTGTGAATCATTGATCAAACAATGTTTATCTAAGTGCTCTCTAATGTTTTTTGCAATAATAGATTCCAATAATTTACCCACCACTGATGTTAGACTTACGGGTCGATAATTTGACTTTAGTCCTCTGTCTCCCTTCTTAAATATGGGAATAACATTTCCTTTCCTCGACAATAATGGCACATCGCCTATGTCAACAGATTTCCTAAAAATGTGCACTAACGACTCACTAACAACCTCCTTGCATTCCTTTAATACCCTGGGATACACTTAATTCGGTCCTGGCGATTTAAAATTCTTCATTTCATCTATACCCTCCTAAACCATTTCTCTAGTTATCACAATATCTTTGAGTTTCTCCTTATCGCTTCCTTTGAACATTTGTTCACTATCAGGTATCGTCTGTGTATCCTCCTCCATATAAACACTTAAGAAATAATAATTTAGACTTCTACACATAACCTCATCCGTATTTAAGACCTCACCCTGTCCTGACCTTAACGACCCAGCTAATTCCCTTGTCTTGGTTTTATATACCTGATAGAACCCCTTTGTGTCACTTTTCGCCTGTCCTGCTACTTTAATCTCATAATTGTTCTTAGCAAATCGAGTTAGTTTCTTCACTGTCCTTGCCATCACGTTATACTGTTGTTTGAATACCAATCGTGCCATGAACCTTAAATAAATGTTTCTTTTTACTCCAATGTTGTGCTTTAAATTAGTGGTCATCCATTTTCGATCACTCATTCTGGACCTTATTTCCCTATAAGGAGTATTTCTTTTCTCTCCGTCAATTATATTCCTTACAAATAAGGTATAATCCTCCTCAGCCCCGACCTCGCTTTCCTGTCTAACCGCTCTAATTACCTCCTCAGCCCCGACCTCACTTCCATGTCTAACCGCTCTAAATACCTCATCAGCTCCGACCTCACTTCCATGTCTAACAACCCGTCAGGGTGGCAAGGTTGGTAGAGACGTGAGCTCGCAATGTGCAGCGTCCCTGTGCATTCGGTCAGCGGTTCGATTCCGCCTAGTTCGTGCTGACGTGGCGGCGCTTTGTATAGTCAATAACCTGTTAGTTGGTACCTGCAAAGTGTCTAGATAGGATGAAAATCTTATCTTATCTTATCCATGTCTAACTGCTCTAATTACCTCCAGGTGCCTTCCTAATCCTTCATAAATGGCCTTTCCAGCTGTTAACGCCCTGTCCTTACCCTGGGAAAAGTTCTTCCCCTCCATCCCACACCTCTTATTAATAACCTCTAGGTGTCTTCTTAATCCTACATAATTGGCCTTTCTGAAATTAGTTATTCCATGTTTATTGCCACTTAATTTTCCAACTTCCCATTTTAAGCTAAATCTGATCTCATAATGGTAGCTATTATCTAGCTTTCCACCGACCTCCACATCTGTAACTAAATCGTCTCTATTTGTCAGCAATAGATCTAGAATAATATCTCCTCTAGTAGGCTCCTTGATTGCTTGACTTAGGAAATTATCCTGGATTATATTTAACAATTCATCTACGTCGCTGTCACCTATGATTAAATCCCAGTCTATATTCCTAAGATTAAAATCTCCCACCACGCATAGTCGACTATATCAGCAGGCCTTGTTTATTTCTTCCCATATAGGAGCTGAATCCTCTTTACATTAGTTTGGAGGCCTATACACTACACCCAAAACCATTTCTCAGTTTCCTCCGTAACCTGTACCCTTATAGACTCTATGCTGTCATCTGTTTTTATAACATTATTAACACAACATTGCAATGTATTTCTTGCATAAAGCGCAACTCCTCCACCTCGTCTGCCTACTCTGTCCTTGTGAAATAACTTATACCCAGCTATCTCGACTTCTGGATCAAATACCTTTCCTGATATCTCCATCATGTTTCTGTAAATGCTATTATATCAAAATCCTCTTCACTATTTATTCCTCTCAGGAAATCTATCTTGTTTAAAATACTCCTACACTTTGTATTGTAAACCTTCAAGCAACTCCTCTTCTTTTTGTCCATTTTCCCTTTATCTTTAACTAAACCCCTCCTCTCTCTCTTCTTACGAATCACTTTAGTTCCCTGCCTTCTGAAACTCCTCTTAGTGTCGCAAGTTTCCTTTACCTCGACCCCAGTGTCTAATCCCCGGTTCTCTATCTTAAAAAAGCCTGCAGTGTACCTACCTCCCTTTCAAGGGATTCAGACAAGATTTGAACTCCTTTCCTCGAGAAGTGCACCCCGTCCCTGCGGTAGAGGTGGTTATGCCCGAAAAAGAGGTCCCAGCTGTCGACAAAGGCCCAACCATTGGCTTTGCAATGAAGTGCCAGCCGGCAATTCAAAGCAATAGCCCTGGAGTACCACAAGTCGTTAACAAAGCGTCTTGGAAGGACACCACAAACCACAGTGAGCCCACCCTGTCCCTAACTTTACCTACAGCTTCCTTGAACCGCCGTAACAATTCCTCACTGGTTTTTTTTTTTTTTATTTTTTTTTTTTACATCACAAGGAAATGGCCAAGGGCACAACAAAAATGGGTAACACAAAGCCCGCTTAGTTGCCAGTCCCTATAAAGAAGACAGTAAGATAATAAAATAAAAACAGAGGGGTAGGCCTATTTTGGTTCAGGAGGTGTCTTGTTACTCTTCTTTTGAAAAGATTTAAGTCATAGGAAAGTGGAAAAATAGAAACAGGAAGAGAGTTCCAGAGTTTACTAGTGAAAGGGATGAAAGAGTAAAGATACTGATTAACTCATGCATTAGGAAGGTGGACAGAATAGGGATGAGAATGAGTAGAAAGTCTTGTGCAGCGAGGCCGCAGGAGTGGGGGAGGCATGCAGTTTTTACATAGGATTACATAGGAGTAACAGACACCAGGAGACCTATTGGTCCATAACGAGGGTATCTGCTGAACTACATACTACTAACTATCAACTACTTGTAAGAAAACAGTCGGAAAATGATACCATGTCCCTAAAGAGGATAGGAACATGGAAGTCTCATAGTGCAGAATGATAGGATATGAAAAATACTAACTACAACTACCACTACCACTACAACTAATCGATACGGTGGACTAGATACGAATTCGCACTATCAATACCCATTTACTTTACAGTGCGCGTCAAGTCTGTTTTTGAATGTAGTTATTGTGCTGGCTCCGACAACATTTGCTGGTAACTTGTTCCATCGATCAACGACTCTAACATTGAAATAATTTTTACGGAGATCGGTGATGCAACGTTGACCGTTTAGTTTTAAACCATTATTTCTTGTTGTCACTTGAGTTGAAAGCTCGAATAGGTTCTCTTGATTAATGACATTAAAACCTTTTAGGATCTTAAAGGTTTCTATCAAGTCCCCACGGATTCTACGATCCTTTAAGGAAAACATATTAAGTTTCCGCAGTCTCTCTTCTTAAGATGAATTTCGCAGATATGGAATTTGTTTGGTTGCTCTTCTTTGCACTGATTCCAATTTGGCTTGATCTTTTACGAAACAGGGCGACCAGAATTGAACGGCATATTCCAAGTGCGGCCTAACCAAGGACGTGTATAATTGTGTCATTACTTTCGGAGTTTTATGTTCAAAGTTATGTTTAATAAAGCCCAATATCATATTTGCCTTTTTACTGGCAGCTAGGCAATGCGAACTGGTTTTCAGATCATTACTGATGATGACACCTTAAACTTTTTGCTGCTGTACTTCAGTTAACGATTTATTTTGCATTTGATAGTTATATTTGAGGTTATCGTTGCCTATATGCATTACCTTACATTTATCGGAATTGAATTTTAATAGCCATTTATCACTCCAATCTGATAGATTGTCGAGATCACTTTGTATGAGTTCGCAGTTTTCTCTAGTATATGCTTTACCGCCTAATTTGGTGTCATCTGCAAATTTCGATATTTTAGATACAAGTCCGCAGTCCAGATCGTTGATATATATATCAGAAAAAGAGTAGGACCCAAGACCGAGTCTGAGGCACCCCACTAGTGACATTTAACCAATCAGATGCCTCGCCATTTATTACTACCCGTTGTTTACGATTTGAAAGCCAATCGCCAATCCATGAACATAATTGCTCTCCTATGCCATGTGCCCTTAGCTTGGTCAACAGTCGCTTATGTGGAACTGTATCGAAGGCTTTCTGAAAATCAAGGTATATTACATCCGAGGGAATTTTTGCGTCCCAGTTTGAATAAATGACATTAAAAAAATCCAGTAAGTTTGTTAAGCAGGATCTCTTATTTCGAAATCCATGCTGGGAGTTTAGTATAGAGTTATTTTCATCGAGAAAAGACACTATTTTATCCCGCAATATTTTCTCAAATAGTTTAACAATCACGGACGTTAGACTAATTGGGCGATAATTACTTGCGAGGCTCTTACTCCCTTTCTTGAATATCGGTGTAACATTAGCTAATTTCCACATACTAGGAACATTTGTTTCACTTAGCGATTTATTGAAAATAATCTTCAATGGGAGCGAAAGTTGACTGTGACATTCGCGAAGTAGTCGCGGCGAGATTTCGTCCACCCCCACGGATTTTGCTTGGACAAGTTTCAGCAAATACTTTGTTATTTCGTCTACTGTTATCTCTAGTTAGCAAGTTCAGAAGAGCAGTGAGCATGAACATAACGGTAGAAGAGAGCAAGAGAAGCAACATTGCGGCGGTGATTTAAGGATTGAAGACAGTCAGTAGGAGGCGAGGAGTTGATGAGACGAAAAGCTTTTGACTCATCCCTGTTTAGGAGAGCTGTATGAGTGGATCCTCCCCAAACATGTGAGAAATACTCCATGCAAGGGCGGATAAGGCCCCTGTAGAGAGCAAGCAATTGGGAGGGAGAAAAAAAGGACGCAGACGCCACAGCACACCTAACTTCTTAGAAGCTGTTTTAGCAAGAGATGAGATGTGAGATTTCCAGTTCAGATTTTTAGTAGAGGATAGTCCTAGAATGTTCATTGTAGAAGAAGGAAACAGTTGAGTGTCATTGAAAAAGAGTGGATAGTTATCTGGTACGTTTTGTCGAGTAGATAGGTGAAGAAATTGGGTTTTTGAGGCATTAAACAAAACAAGGTTTGCTTTGCCCCAATCAGAAATTATAGAAAGATCAGAAGTTAGGCGCTCGGTGGCATCTCTCCGTGAATCACTTAGTTCTTGTTTAGTTGGACGTCTAATAAACGACGTTGAAAAATGCAGGGTAGAATCATCAGCGTAGGAGTAGATAGGGCTTTGAGTTAAACCTAGTAGATCATTAATGAATAATAGAAAGAGAGTGGGTGATAGGACAGAACCCTGGGGTTCTTATACACTCATTTATATATCATTTCCCCCAGGCTCAGGCAGACGATGGGCTTTTTCCCTTGGTCCGCCATGCACTCACCCATCTTGTCACTAACATAACCTATCCCCTTCCCTGGGTAACTCACCGACTTCATGCGCATCCCTTCTCTGTCACAGAACCTGCTGTCGAGATGCCTAACCTGACTGTCACCAACAACCAAGAGTTTACCTTCGGGTAATGATGTATCGTCTACCTTCCTTACCTCCGTATCTTCCTCTTGCAGCCCCGAGAGTACCTGAAATGGTTTCGTGCATACAACATGGTCATTGTTTACCTTTATCTCCTTCGGGCGGGCTCCATGATCAACTACCTTCCAAACACCAATCCCTGGTGACTTATTAGGAACCTTAGTAGTCGCCCTAGTCACATCTCGCTCTGGTACCCCTCCAGGTACATCCCTCGCATGTGCCC
>JACEEZ010017423.1:10000-17500 GCA_016584305.1 Chionoecetes opilio | reverse complement strand
GTGAGGAGGGATCAAATATTTTTCATCCGCTCACGCCTACAGGGCCAGGTCACGAGCATCACACTTAATGCATTGCCAGCCCCTACCAGAGAACAAACAAAACAAAGATTATCAGGCTTATCGGTCAAACTTCCTAAAATTTGGGAACATGAAAAACACAGCTTGGTCAAATGGTAAGTTAGGCGTAGAAACTATTGAAGGAGGCGCTGGCCCCGAAGGATCTTTTGTATGGGCAAGTAGACGCAAAACAAGAAGATCTGCTGACTTTGGTCAATACTTAAAAGACAATGGGTCGGGACTCACGGAGACACATGCAAATAACCGATGTATGCAAGTTTCTAGGAAGTTTTTGTGTACATGATCTTGCTAAAGGGGAAAGTCGCGTAGGGAGCAGTTGTCATTAAAACTACACACCGCTGACAAACTCCGATTTTGTCTTAATTAAAAACCAAAGTGGAGGAAAAGAGATGCTGATGTACGTATGAGTGCCTCTAGCGTCGCTGTGACGTACCACATTGATAAGAGGCTCCGACTCCATCCTACGCAGCCAATGCACAACGTTAGGAAACAAACCAACCCTCAATTGCACATACTGCAGCGTGAAGGACACACCACTATTAAGTGTTTATTCGTGTCAGGGATCAGCGTAAAGTTCAAGAAAAAAACAATTATCGTGACGCCACTGGTCCTTACAATGCCCAGTTGCCAGTTAGACATTTATATCAAGATGAGACTGGCTCCACCGCGAAGGCAGACGCGCCCTACCAACACTACACATCACAAGCGCATATCTCTCCCCTCGTGGCGCAACAGAAATAGTCCATATTTTGGTTCAATCCATGACCAGAACCACCCATTTTAACTGATGATTGCTCACGCTTCTTCAAAATAAGAGGACAACTTTTCCCGGAGGCCGTGGAATGGGCGGCCGCATCGTCGAGGGAGCCAGAGTCCGCGCGTCCATTAAAAAACAGAGCTGTTAGGAAGAGAAGTTACTAAGGAAGAAAATAATTGCAGTGGTGTCAGATGGATGGTAATATATGATGCATCCTTAGTGCCGCTTGCTGTCAAGCTAACATAATGGCTTGTCAACAAAGATGGGACGGTTAAAGGCATCTTTTGCTGTGGATACTGGGCGCCGCCGTAAATTCGTGCTTTCAGAAAAGGTTATCTTCCACTAAAAACGTTGAGGCGCGTGGAAGCCGATGCCTTTGCGTCCAATGAACTAATTTTAATGGGTGTTACAGCGAGCCTCTCAAATTTAAGGTATTGTTCGCTACCCATCACCTTAGGAAAAGGCACATCTATTATGTTCTTGGATATATATGTAGCGTACAACTTCCTCCCATGCCAGCGGATGGGTTGTTCGGATTAGCATCGCTCTAATCAAACGGTTATTGGTAATCATCCAGACCATTGGTACGATCAGATTCCAAGGGAAAGGCTTTAAGGGATGGATCAACCATGAGCCTTGCTTCCGGGTGGGAACTGAATCGAAAAGATAAGGTTTAGGTTACCTTTTACAGCTCAAGGATGAAGCCGTACACTGCTCTTTTCAGATTTCATTGCCCAAGTGTCGGTACTTGTAAAAGAAAAATGATGTCACATAATGTTAGGAATCTACAAACAGATCCAATCGCGAATGGGAAGGGTTGTTAATGCCACGGTACTAGGGAACCACGAAATTCCCACCGTGTCGGGCCTGCACATTTTTCCCGTGTCAGTAACCCAAAGCTTACCGTAGGGTGTGGACATCTGCCTGAAGGCCCTAGTAATTTTTTTTTTTTTTTTTTTTTTTTTTTTTTTTTTTTTTTGTTGATCACAAGGAAGCCTCGGCCAAGGCACAATAAAAATGTGAAACCACAAAGCCCGACTTTAGTTGCCATTCCTATAAAGAAGAGAGTATGAGAATAAAATTAAAAAGAGGGTGAGCCAAATTTAGTTCGGGAGGTGTCTGTTACTTTCTATTGAAAAGATGTAAGTTATAGGAAAGTGAAAAATTGAAACATGGAAGAGAGTTCCAGAGTTTACCAGGGAAAAGGCATGAAAGAGTAAAGAATACTGATTAAAACTCGTGCATTAGGAAGATGGACAGAATAGAGATGAGAATGAGAGAAAGTCTTGTGCAGACTAGGCCACCCCGGGAGGGGGGAGGCATGCTTTAGGCAGTTCCCCCAGAAGAGCAGTTGGAGCATTGAAAATAACGGTAGAGAGAGCAAGAGAAGCAACATAGTGGCGGTGATTTAAAGGTGAAGGACAGGCAGTCAGAGAGAGGAGTTGAGACACGAAAGCTTTTGACTCAACCCCGTTAGGGAGAGCTGTATGAGGGATCATCCCCAAAATGGAGACATTACTAATAAGCGGGATAAGGGCCCCTGTAGAGAGAAAGCAATTGGAGGGAGAAAAAAAAGAAACGCAGACGACACAGGACACCTAACTTCCTAAGAAGCTGTTTTAGGCAAGAGATGAGATGTGAGATTTCAGTTCAGATTTTAGTAAAGGATAGTCCTAGCGTTCATTGTAGAAGACGGAGACATTTGAGTGCATTGAAGAAGGGGCATAGTTATCGAAGGTTTGTTCGAGAGATAGGTGAAGGAATTGGATTTTGAGTCATTGAACAAAACAAGGGTTTTGTTTGCCCCCATCAGAAATTATATAAAAATCAGAAGTTAGGCGCTCTGTGGGCATTCTCCGTGAATCACAATAGTTCCTGTTGAGTTGGGACGCTAAAAAACGACGTTTGAAAAATGAGGTAGGAATCATCAGACGTAGGCGGTGGATAGGGCTTTGAGTGAGATTAAGAAGATCATTAATGAATATAGAAAGAGAGTGGTGATAGGGACAAGAACCTGGGGGAAACACCACTATGATAGATTAGGAGAACAATGTCCGTCTACAGTAGCGTAACGATAACGGTTTGAAAGGAAACTTAAGATGAAGGTACAGAGAAAAGGATAGAAACCGAATGAGGGTAGTGGGAAAACTAAGAATTTGTGCCAGACTCTATCAAAAGCTTTGATATGGTCAAGGGCAACAGCAAAAGTTTCACCGAAACCCCCGAAAGGGGAATGACCAAAGAATTCCAGTTAAGGAAAGTAGAAGGACCGCCAGTAGAGTCGACCTTTACGGAAATCGTACTGGAGATCAGAAGGAAGATTATGAGCAGATAGATGCTTAAGAATCTTATTATTAAGATCGATTCAAAAACTTTACAAAGGCAGGAAGTCCAACCTATAGGCGACAGCTAGTCTGAAGTATGAAAACGGCCACTAATATAAAAAGACTAGCTGTAGAATCAACTCTGAGCACGGAACGTGAGGGACATAAGACTGTCGCCTATGTGGTAAATACCACCGGCGGTCCGATCAAATTAAAACAAGGGGTACTCTAAGTAAAGCACTAGCTTATGGACGCGTCGGTTGTGCCGGAACCTTTGGAACTCCCAGTGCTTGTATTTCTTCAGTATACAAGAATTCCACGCGAAAAACAAGCCGGCTTCTGTTCCCCCCCCCCCCCAAACCTTTCAACACGTGTCACTGTAGTGGACTATCGTGAATTAAAGCCTCCACTGTTAGGACTTTTAAAAGCAATCCGTGATGTTTTTGCCATGGCCGGAGATTGTTTATCTTAGGCGTTACTGGGGACGTACTGACCGTAACTGACATCATATTAAATAAACATTTAGTACCCAGCCGGTCTATAGTCCAGCCTATCGACTTACTCACAGTCAGAGGCAAATAGTCGATGAACAAATAAAAGACATGCTGGAACAGGGGTGATAAGAAAATTCACGATCACCTGGAACTGCAATATGTTCGTCCTAAAAAGGACGGAGCTTACAGACCTGTAATTGATTGTTAGGCGGGTAAATGAAGTGGACTGAGGACGATAGGTACCCTCCTTCCCTGTTTTAAAGTGACTGTTGATGTCTTAGAACAGGGTATAAACGTTTTCAGTAGCCTAGATCTTCTAAGCGGTTACTGGCAAAGTACCGATGGCGCCCGTGTCTAGTGAAATAACTGCATTTAGCACCTCCCCAGCGAACATTTTGAGTGCGTATAGAATGCCTTTTGGCTGAAATCAGACCCTATATTTTTCAGAGGATGATTAAATACCGTATTTTTGTATATGCTAGGTTAAAAACAATGTACAATGGCATATCTTAATGCATGTGAAATATTTTAATAACAGATCCAGAGTCTCATTTGCCACTTAGTAGCTGTACTTCTCAAGCTTTAACGAAGCAGGCCTTAAAGCTAAAATCACGAAGTGTGAAATATAAAACTAAAATGTCTTCTTTAGGACCATTACGTCGACGAGGACGGAATGCACACCATGAATGATAAAATCTAAACCAAACTCAAAACTTTCCACAACACAGAGTGTAGGACAATTTCCGTCTTTTCGTGGATTGTGTGGTCTATTATCGGCGATTCATAAAAATTCTGCGGCCACGAGGATCACTTTGAACATATTGTTAACAGAACGATTATACCATTTCATTGGAATGCTGCCACAAGACAGAAGTTTTATGATTTAAAATTTGACCTAACCAACGCACCGGTCTTGGCGATTTCCATATTTTAAGGCTCTTTAATCATTATACGGATGCCTCCGCCCTGGGCCTCTGTAGCTGTTTTATTGCAAACATGACGCACACGACCAAAAATCGTGCTATTGCGTAGCGAGTAGAACTTTAAAATCCTGCGAGTCAAGTACTGATGTCCACTCATCAGGAGACGTCGCTGTTGTCTGGGCTCTCAAACACTTGGGATATTGTCTTTGGATATGATATAACTATAATTTTAAGGATCCACGCAGCCGTCACCGAAAAATTTAAGGAGAAACCTTACCGGTAAAACTCGCGCGCTGGTAACCTAACTCTACAAGAGTTTAAATCCAACGTTTAAATACGTGCCCCAGTCGAGCAAATGTAGTGGCTGACGCCCTGTCTAGGAATGTACCCGTAGTATCCGTGGGAAGGACAAGCCCCCCTGTTTTACTAAATTTAGCCATTCATGAATTAGCCCATGCCAGGTCAACATGAAGTGTGGAAACAAGGTCATATAGCTACGGAATCAGTGATGAATCATAATTACCAAAAAGACCCATCCTTTTCGCAATTCTTTTTTTTTCATAGACGGAGGGCGTAGTATGTATGCCTCATTTAAGCAGATCCTGTGCACAATTTGTGTACCTGAGTCATTCTGTCCCTGTGGTATTAAAAATTAATTCATGATGCAGGTATTGCCGGTCACCAGGGAAGGAAACGACCTTACTGTGGCCCGTCGTAGAAGCTATTGTTGGCCCCGACCATGCGTTTAGGACATAGACGCGTGATGTGGTTTGCTAGGTGTGTGAAATGATCCAGCACAAATGGACGGTGCCTAAGCAGCACCGCCGATTTGAATATCCTCCCCGGGAAAAGACCATGGGTACGTAGTGCAAATAGACCTACTTCAGCTTCACGAGTAGCCATCAGGGCTACAAGTAGCCTCTTAGTATGTGTTAGATCACTTTTCTATGGTACGTTGAGACCCCAATAAGATTATTAAAAACGCCCGTACGATTGCTCACGCCCTCATAGCTAATCTATTTTGTCTTTTCCTCGACACCATCACGTAGTAAGTTAAGTGACAAGGGGCAGAGTTTCGCCAACGCACTTCTTAGTGAAATTTTGCAGAATGTTTAACATCAAGTCAAACCTTTGTCGGCACGTATCACCCCGCCAGTAACGGCCTTTTGGGATGCGCACCCCAATAGGAAAATCCTAGAAAAAATTGGCGCCTGGTTGTCAGTTGCTATACTAGTAAAATTGGGAAGAGTTGGTTACCACGTGTCGCAGCAGTATAACAGGTAGCGTTGGCGAGTAAATGGCAAAAACTCTTACTAATAGTTTTTGGGATGAAGAAAAGGACCCCTATGAACTTGCTTGTGGTGAGTCATCAACAACCTGTGTATAATATTGATGATTATGCTAACAGCCAATTTCTCAGAATCCATAAAAGATGTAAGACCGACTGCTTGTTACCAAAGCTGTTATGTGCTCCCAACACACAATCGTTCCTCTCCTGTACAGTACTAAAGGGTGATTCTTTGATGGTCAGAATACCCGAGAGAAACTCAAAACTGTCTCCTGAAATGTGTGGGACCCACGCCTAGTTATTAGAACAATTACAAAGGTCATATGTTGAGATATTCATCCTTTGGTTACAAACATTAGAAGTAGTTCACAGTGATTGGACTTAAAAGGACAGGTGCAAGCCTGATTTAACCTTAATAGAAACTGCAGGGAGTGTGCGATGCTACCGTCTGAATGAGGATAACTCAACTTTTCCAACTAACGCACCTCAGACTACAACCTTCGCTCTAGTAACTAATAGCTTTTATGCCTTTGTTTCCGACATGTTTTGCCATCATATATCGCGTCACCCTGAGCTCTATTTGCTATGGGACACTTCACACCTCAAGCAAGGAAGCCCTTACTGCCCATTTGGGATTGAGGTATCCCTGGGGGAGGATGTGTTGTTGTGGGTAAGTAACCCCCATATGATCTTCTGAAGATAGCGAGCAGGTTGAGGGAAGTGTCACGGAGCAACTGACCGCATCTCATAATCCATTGGAGCAGTCTACTCCCGATGAAAACTCGTAGGAATATTTGTTTGTTCATCTGGGTATGTGACCATGAATGATACGCAAGATATCTTCCTCTCTTCCATGCACGGGGGAACTTGAACGTACCTCAATGAGACACACTGATGCCTAGAGACATAGACAACTACCACGGCCTGATGCTTAACATCCGCACTAAACGGGATTCATTGACGTTATAGGTCAAACCCTGTCACAAATGTTGTTTGGAATACCGCTATGAATGAACGATGTGGATGAATTTACGAAGAGGGTTTACTCAATTAGCTACCATAGCATCAGCTAACAATAAAGCTAATACATTAAACGCATGATAATTGCTAAAACTGAAAAGCATTTAGATGTATCTTGCCTTTTATGTAATAGCCTAGCATTAATTATAAATCAGTGCCAGCTTTAATTTAAACAACATTTACTTTTCATGGAAATGAAATCAAAAATACTTCAATATTGGAGAAAAGTTAACTCTCGTCTGCATGCTAAACACGTGATCATACAAAATATAGAGGGACCGCAGGCGAGTCGGAAGGGTGACTTCCTATCTCTTCCTGTCAAAGACTTTCTCACCATGTGTGGATATCGGCTCTTTAAAGGATTATAAATTTATTAAAACCCTTGTCAACTCACGCGGTATTCATACTACTATCCCTTAGTGGAGTCTGTGCTGACGTCAGACGCAATAGTTCATCCAGGTACCTTTCCCCCCCCCCCCCCCCCCGTCCACCGGATCATTGAAGTTCATCAATTGAGAACCATTTCCTTTTAAGGGAATAAAAAAATCATGACTTTAAACCATACCTAAACGATGGTCTTAAATCTAAAAGACTTTACGCTGTACGTTATTGTTCA
>JACEEZ010017423.1:0-2500 GCA_016584305.1 Chionoecetes opilio | reverse complement strand
ATTAATATTTTGTGAAGTGTAATGCTAAAGGCTGTCAATGCATCCTTGTGAGTGAGAACTTAGGAGGAATTAAAGATGGTTGAGGTGGTGTTGGTGTTAGTGGTGGTAGTATGGTAGTAGTGGTGGTGATGGTGGTGGTAGTGATAGTTGTAGAGGTGGTGGTGATATTGGTCTATAGTGTTGGTGGTAATGGTTATGGTGGTGATGGTAACGATGGTGGTGGTGGTTATGGTAGAGGTGGTGGTAGTGGTAATAGCATAGAGGTAGTGGGGGTGGTGTTCTGGATATTCCTTTACGCGAGTAATTCTACTCACCCAGGTAACTCACCTTTAAGGTAGATGAGTCAATGTCCAGTAACTCACGTTTCAATCAATCTGTTTACGTTGGAATGTTAATAAGTGGTTTCGTGAGGATGTAGAGAGACGCCAGGGTAATTGAGGTAGTACAATTGTGTTAATCTACAAAATATACACTGACGAAATGTACAGGAACCCCTGTGACCTCCGTACCCTGGCAAAACTTGTCTGTCGTCGCCGGCGTGCCGCTGCCTCACATGCAGGTGTCAACTACTCTTGTATCTATCATACATGTACCTCTGCTCCATTACTAAACACATAGCAAGTAGCAAGTAATGTTTCTACCATAGAATAAACTGATAATATATCTACTCTATATAAATATATATTATGTTACCATTTATTGATAAGAGAGGAAAATAAGCTACGTGACATCTCTACCAACCTTGCCGGCTTCCCTATCTTGCTGATCCCACAGTAATACAACTGGGTGAGGCCGGCAACACAATGTACCACACCCATACCTATCATACCCAGATATGTGCCTTAACATCGCTCGGTCACGCGCCTGGCGCGCCCACGCGGCATAAGAAAATGTACCTAACCATGTTACAATAATGTGTAATACCTATCAGACCAGTGAAGATTGAGCTTTTCCACGTAAAAGATAATTGCCGAACGTGATAGCTCGCTTGACACAACAACAAACTTGCTATAGTACACTGGGTTAGAAAACAATGGGGTTTAGGTTATCAGGAGAGGCGTTCTCCGGAGCCGCGAGTTGCATACTGCGACGCGTCAGATAACTTGTTCTCAGATAAGGTATTAGTAACAATAGATATTTTAGAAAATATTAAACTCTGAAGAGATTTGAGCGGAAACAGTGGAGACGTTTCTTGTAAAAGTTTCCGGAAGATAAAAAAAACAAACCTTACTGTAAACAAAAACCCCTTTGATGGAAGTTCCGTAAGGGAAACGACAGTCGAGAAGAAAGAAAAAAGCTCGGACATCTTCCCAAAACCTTGCGGTTTCCTTATCTTCTACCCACAGTAAACCCCGGGTCACACAGAACTTTCCGCAATTTTAGCTGCAATTTCGCAAAGGCAACACTTTACGGTTTGGTCACGGACTTTCAAGGGACAAGGTTTTAATGGGAATTTTGGCTTCTCAAGATTTTTCTAAAAAGGGGTCTTTGGAAAAATAGGGAGAAATGGGAGAAACTGGGGCACAAATAGGGTGGTAATGATTTAAAAAGGATTCTTGTATAGGGAAATGCGTCCCGATTTTAAACATTTAAAAATTCAAATATCAAGTGACAATAACATTTGGTAACCATAAAATTTTATTTATTAAAAGACCGTCAAAAAAGAAAATTAATACCGCCCTTACTCATGTAAATCTTCTAGGGGTTTTTTTATCCTTTAAAATCGTTAAAAAACGTACAAAAAACAGGGCTCACAATTTGTTTTTAATCGGTTTTTGCCACATGTAGCTATGATTTTAGCTTTTGTAATTGAATTTGAGCCTGCATAAAAAAAAATTTAAATAAATCCGTTTGCGGTGGGGAAAATTTGATGACAATTTTGCAAGAAATTGTCGAAAAACCAAAGCGTGGTCATTAATAAGAGCAAATTTTATCCGAGTTTAGGGCGTTTTTGGCGGCTTATATTGCCCGAAAAATTTCTCGGTTTACCCGCCTTTACAAATGGGTGGGCGGGAAACCAAGTGCCCCACCATACCTTTTCCCATATGCCAATAGGGGATGGTTTCTTTTTTTAGTAAGGATGGTTTGGGGGAAGGTGGTGGCAATAAAGTGGTATGTTGGTTTGTTGCTTTTTGTGTTTCCCGCCCCCAAACCCTTTTGCTTTCTTTTGTTTTCCAATCCCGCACCCCGGGCAAGGGCCCCTCCCCCCCTGTGAACCACCCCCTAAAAAGCCGTGTTAAGGCTAATTACGCCTTTCGCACCGCCCAATCCGCAAAAAAAAATTAATAAAGCAAAATTGACAGGGCGCAAAAACCATCCCGCAGTTTTAGTTATTTCCCTTTCTACTTGATGTTATTTTTTTGGGCTTTAAAATTTTTATTTACATGTTTTTTCGGAAAACCATTATTAAACCTTATTTTAGCTGTTAAAAAACTTTTCCGCCCTTTAATGACTCATAAATTTTTATTCTTTTTTCCCCCTATAGAAAATTAACAATTTT
>JACEEZ010017422.1:17500-34011 GCA_016584305.1 Chionoecetes opilio | reverse complement strand
CTACCTACTACACCACACTACCTACTACCTACTACTACCACACTACTACCACCTACCTTACCCACACTACCTACCTACTACCACACTACTACCACACTACCTAACTACCCTACACCACCTACTACAAAACTACACTATACAACCTACTACACTACCACACTACCCACTACTACTACTAATACTATACACCACCTACTACCACACTACCTACTACTACCACACTACCTACTACTACCACACTACTACCACACTACCTACTACTACCACACTACCTACTACTACCACACTACCTACTACTACCACACTACCTACTACTACCACACTACCTACTACTACCACACTACCTACTACTACCACACTACTACCACACTACCTACTACTACCACACTACCTACTACTACCACACTACACTACTGCTTCTAATGTCACGCTACCACTACCTTCATTCCTTCGTCTTTACTTCTGCTCAAGGGACAAACTACAATTCTTCCATTTATCCCTCCAAGACTTTTACGAGGAGAACATCACGTTACTTCAAGAACTTAAATTGATTTTCTGGATTGGGCTCCATCTTCATTTTCACGGAGATGCATTTTGGATCTACTATTCTTCTTTCTTATTCTTTTTAATTCTTCTATTTTATGCTTTTTACTCTAGTCATGTTCTTTATTCTATTGCAATTTGCTTTATTATATATTTTCGATCATATTATGATCGAATAATATATATATGAATATATATCTGAATATATATATATATATATATATATATGAATAATATATATAATAATATATGATCATATTATTGGTTTGATAACTGGTCTGTACTCTGGGACTGAGAGTGCTGTGAAGTGTGGGGCAGGTGTATGAAGCTTCTTTCCTGTGAATACAGGAGTGAGGCAAGGGTGCGTCCTTGCCCCATCACTTTTCAACGCTTGTATGGACTGGGTATTGGACAAGGTTGTAGATCAAAGTGATTGTGGAGCATCCGTCGGCAACACCAAGATCACTGATCTTGTTTTTGCCGATGATGCAGTAATCTTTGCTGAGTCGCTGGAGGTCCTGGTGATGGCTCTCGAGGCGCTGCACGAGGAGGCAAAGCCTTTGGGACTTGAGGTCTCCTGGCTCAAGACCAAGGTCCAGGTATTTGGAGACTTACTAGATGAAGCAGTACAGTCTGTTCATGCGTGTGGCGAGGACATTGAGATCTTGGAAAGTTTTACATACCTTGGTAGCCCAGTCCATAATGACGGCGGGTCACGTCAAGAAGTCTTACGACGGATTGGCATAGCCCACGGTGTTGGGACTCGCTCAGCGGGGTATTTGGCGTTGTCGGAAACCTGTGCAGGAGACAAAGATCCGGATCTTCAAGTCGCTTGTGATCCTGTTTTAAACCTCTATGGTTGTGAGACATGGAAAACTAAATAGTGACTTGAAGAGACAAAATCAATGCCTTTGGTAATAAGGGGTCTTCGCAGAATCATGGGGTATCGCTGGGATGATTACGTTCAATCAGCGATTGAAACCGTGAGACTGAATCGAGGCCTATTACCTGCATAGTCCGTCAGCGCCAACTTCGGCTATATGGGCATGGGGCCCACGCTACCCTGAACCGATCCTTTCCCATCGGGTTGTATCTGTAAGAGACAATCCGGCGGGAGGAGGCCAAGGGGGCGCCCACAAGGCTCGTGGCTGGGGGCAAGTTGATTTTTTCTTGTCGAGAAGCTGCTTGGTATGGGAAAGGAGCCTGCATGGGAACTCGCGCGTGGTGACCCCCGGGAGTGGCGTTGTAGGGTGGGCGAGGCGACGCGCCCCCCGGCGTATGCCCCCAATGATTGATTGATTGATCATATTATTCCGTCTTTATTTTAACGGACATGCATTTTGGACCGACTATTTTTATATCTTCTGTTTTTGACTCAACTCATTAAGCCTTTTCTATATATTGTAATTTGCTTTATTTCATACTTTCTATTACATTATGTTTTTGACTTGGATAGAGAGGCACTTTAGAGCTATAACTTTTCTCTCTTATTTGACATTTCATTCATATAAAATTAAACACTTGACCTCAAAAATCCAGTTCTGACACTTCTATAAAAAAACGCAGAGGTGAAAAACCGAAATCTTGTGAAAAACGACAATTTTTTTTCACCTTCTCTTACCTTATCAACCTTAGATGAGGGTCTGACCTGCCTTGACCTGCCTGACCTGCCTTGCCTCTCTCTGACCTTCCTCGCCCCCCTTTGGCCTGCTTTCTGACCTTCCTCGCCCCCCCTTGACCTGCTTTCTGGCCTTCCTCCTCTCTTCCTGACCTTCTTACTGACCTTCCTCGCCCCCCCTTGACCTACTTTCTGGCCTTCCTCGCCCCCCCCTTGACCTGCTTTCTGACCTCCCTCCCCTCTTCCTGACCTGCTTTCTGGCCTTCCTCGCCCCCTTTCACCTACTTTCTGGCATTCCTTGTCTCTCTATGACCTTCTTCCTCTCTCCTTGACCTGCTTTCTGGCCTACTTGTACCAAAAGGAGGCAGGACACACGCCATTAAGGCCGGGCCATTACCTGCACCATTATGAGGGTAATGAGGGGGGTGACACGTCAATTGGGGGGCCAAGTGAAGCACACGTGAGACTATCCTCCCCCCCCTCTCTCTCTCTCTCTCCCCTCTCTCTAGTCTCTCTCTCTCTCTCTCTCTTCTCTCTCTCTCATCTTTTCTCTCTCTCTCTCTCTCTCTCCTCTCTCTCTCTCTCTCTCTCTCTCTCTCTCATTAAAGGAATACTATAATTTTTTTCTTCTCTTTATCCCATCTGTTTCGTAAAATATTTCAAGGTGTCTGTTCATTTTTTTCCTCTCTCTCTCTCTCTCCCCCCTCTTCTCTCTCTCTCCTCTCTCTCTTTTCTCTCCTCCCTCTCCTCTTTTCTCTCTCTCTCTCTCGAGTTTCCAAGTGTTCGTTTCTCTCTATCCTTCTTAGTTTATTACCCTTTAAACCATTATCTAGTCTTCTAACCCCCCCCTACCTCTCTCCTCTCTCTCTCTCTCTGCCCCTCTCTCTCTCTCTCTCTCTCTCTCTCCTCTCTCTCCTCTCTCCTCTCTCTCTCTCTCTCTCTCTCTTGAGTTTCCAAGTGTTCGTTTCTCTCTATCCTTCTTAGTTTATTACCCTTTAAACCATTATCTAGTCTTCTAACCCCCCCCCCACCTCTCTCTCTCTCCCCTCTCTCTCTCTCTCTCTCTCTCTCTCCTCTCTCTCTCTCGCTCTTCTTAGTTTATTTTCTCTAACCATTATCTAGGCTTCTCCGACCCCCCCAACCCACTCTCTCTCCCTCTGTTGAACCTAATAGGACCGAGGAAAATAATGTGAAAGCGATCTAATCCTTTCGCAAAACCTCTTAATTCCCTTTCCCTTCTCTCTATCCCTTCCTTTTTATTCCTTCTCTCCTCTTCCTCTTCTTCCCTAAAGGATACAGTTACCCTATTCCTCCTTCAGTTGTCTTGCTGTTCTTAGAGAGAGAGAGAGAGAGAGAGAGAGAGAGAGAAGAGAGAGAGAGAGAGAGAGAGAGAGAGAGAGAGAGAGAGAGAGAGAGAGGAGAGAGAGGAGAGAGAGAGAGAGAGAAGAGAGAGAGAGGAGGAGAGAGAGGAGAGAGAGAGAGAGAGAGAGAGAGAGAGAGAGAGAGGAGAGAGCGAGCGAGCGAGCGAGCGAGAGCGCGAGCGAGAGCGAGAGCAAGAGCGAGAGCAAGAGCGAGAGCAAGAGCGAGAGCAAGAGCGAGAGCGAGAGCGAGAGAGAGAGAGAGAGAGAGAGAAAATAGTGGACGATATTCGGATACGTTCCAAATCTCTGCCCAAAGTCTGAGAAGTGTCAAACTTTTCGGCCAGTTTTTGCTCTATTTCGCTTAGGCATTCATGCGAGTAAGTTTCCATTTCACTCATGTCTTATACTCTTCTATTTTTTTTCCCAGCCAGTCACGTAACGCCACGGAGAGAGAATATTAATGTGCAACTTTAAAGCCCTCGTCCCCCTAATAACTCACGACTGGAGGTAAATGAGGATGATGAAAATAATGATGATAATACTCGTAATAATAATAATTGTAAAAATCTCAAATTATTGTTTTTCCTCTTTTTGGGGTTTTCGTTCCTGTTCGACCTCTTTTTGGGAGTTTTCGTTCCTATTCGACCTCTTTTTGGGGGTTTTCGTTCCTGTTCGACCTCTTTTTGGGAGTTTTCGTTCCTATTCGACCTCTTTTTGGGGGTTTTCGTTCCTGTTCGACCTCTTTTTGGGGTTTTCGTTCCGGTTTGACCTCTTTTTAGGGTTTTTCGTTCCTGTTCGACCTCTTTTTGGGGGTTTTTCGTTCCTATTCGACCACTTTTTGGGGGTTTTCGTTCCTTTTCGACCTCTTTTTGGGGGTTTTCGTTCCTATTCGATACTTTTTGGGGGGTTTTCGTTCCTATTCGATACTTTTTTGGGGTTTTTCGTTCCTATTCGACCTCTTTTTGGGGGTTTTTCGTTCCTGTTCGAACCTCTTTTTTGGGGTTTTCGTTCCTATTCGATACTTTTTGGGGGTTTTCGTTCCTATTCGATACTTTTTTGGGGGTTTTTTTTCGTTCCTATTCGACCTCTTTTTGGAGGTTTTTCGTTCCTGTTCGACCTCTTTTTGGGGGTTTTTCGTTCCTGTTCGACCTCTTTTTGGGGGTTTTTCGTTCCTGTTCGACCTCTTTTTGGGGTTTTCGTTTTCGCTCGTTTGTCCTGTTCCTGTGGTTTCGTCCTCGCCTCTTTTTGGGGGTTTTTCGTTCCTGTTCGAACCTCTTTTTGGGGGTTTTTCGTTCCTGTTCGACCTCTTTTTGGGGGTTTTCGTTCCTGTTCGACCTCTTTTTGGGGGTTTTTCGTTCCTGTTCGACCTCTTTTTGGGGGTTTTTCGTTCCTGTTCGACCTCTTTTTTGGGGGGTTTTTCGTTCCTGTTCGACCTCTTTTTGGGTGGTTTTCGTTCCTGTTCGACCTCTTTTTTGGGGGTTTTTCGTTCCTGTTCGACCTCTTTTTTTGGGGTTTTCGTTCCTGTTCGACCACTTTTTTTGGGGGTTTTCGTTCCTGTTTCGACCTCTTTTTGGGGGTTTTCGTTCCTGTTCGACCTCTTTTTTGGGGGTTTTCGTTCCTACTCGACCTCTTTTTGGGGTTTTTCGTTCCTGTTCGACCTCTTTTTGGGGGTTTTCGTTCCTGTTCGACCTCTTTTTTGGGGGTTTTCGTTCCTGTTCGACCTCTTTTTTGGGGGTTTTCGTTCCTGTTCGACCTCTTTTTGGGGGTTTTCGTTCCTGTTCGACCTCTTTTTTGGGGTTTTCGTTCCTGTTCGACCTCTTTTTGGGGTTTTTCGTTCCTGTTCGACCTCTTTTTTTGGGGGTTTTCGTTCTACTCGTGACCTCTTTTTGGGGTTTTCGTTCCTGTTCGACCTCTTTTTTGGGGGTTTTCGTTCCTGTTCGACCTCTTTTTGGGAGTTTTCGTTCCTGTTCGACCTCTTTTGGGGGGTTTTCGTTCCTGTTCGACCTCTTTTTGGGGTTTTTGTTCCTGTTCGACCTCTTTTTGGGGGTTTTCGTTCCTGTTCGACCTCTTTTTGGGGGGTTTTCGTTCCTGTTCGACCTCTTTTGGGGGGTTTTCGTTCCTGTTCGATACTTTTTGGTTCGTTAGGAGAAAGTCAGTGAGGTGGAAAGGACATCTTGAACAAGGGAATTAATGAGTTGTCTAAGCGAGAGAGTTAAAAGTTTTGAGTACAAGAGAGTCAAAGTTTTGTTCAGTTTGTAAAAGAAGAGAATTAGAAGCGTTTTAAAATGCAAGAATACGATTTTGAAATGATATGAAGAATAGTACAGAAAATCTAGGCTAAAATAATGCATAGATTTTGTATGAATAAGTATGAACATTTTTGAGATTAGGAAACACGAGCTTTATATTTTTGGCCCTAGAGAAATAAACGTTAGAAGCAAAACTGTCACAAACACTAGTAAAAAATATTCTAAATAGCCTATAACCTAAACTTGATAAGGATAAATCATGCCCTCATACTTCATACAGTTTTTCTTTTCCTACATACAATAATTTAGAAAAAATGAAAAAAAAGCTTAACTCCTTGAAGACCAGAACGTAATTTCCATTGTCATTTGGCTACCATTAGACTATTTTAATTAATGTAAGCAATATTCTATAGCTATGACCTGTTTAATACCCTTGTCCACTATCTTAACTGGTATATTCAGCTACTTGTCGTCATTTTATGGCTAACAACAGACGATTATTTATAGCAAAGGAAAGATCTGGGCGCGAAGGGGTTAAAAGAAAGTTTGTACGCACCAAACGAGGCTCAAATTTACGTCTCAAGAAATGCTTAGAATTTGTATGAATCGGTATGAAATGTTTTGAGATCAGGAGATTAGAGTTTGTTTTCCCCAGAGAAATTAACGTTACCAGAAGCAAAAATGTCACAAACACTAGTAAAAAAAATCCTAAATAGCCTATAACCTAATCTAAATAAAGACAAATCATGCCCTCATACTACATATATTTTTCTTTTCCTTCATGCAATAATAAAAACAAATGAAAAGTAAAGCTTAAAAAATAGTTTCTGCTCACGTAACAAACCTCAAATTTACATCTCGAGGAATGCTTAGAATTTGTATGGAGAGATATAAACATTTTTGAGATTAGGAAATACGAGGTTTTTTTTTTGTCTTAAAGAAATAAACGAGAAAGCAATAGAGAAAGCAAAAATATTACCAACACGAATCTGAAATAAGTAGATCAAGATAATCCATCTAACCATCCTGCTGTATCGTTCCGTTCCTTCCCTCACCGTTGCTTTACACTTCACCTTTCTTCCTTTCTCCTTCCCCTTCTTTCACCTCCTCTTTTCTCTTCCATCCCTCTTTTTTTCTCTTCCTTTCCCCTCTCATTTCCCTTTTCTCACCGTCTCTTTACACTTCACCTTTCTTCCTTTCTCCTTCCCCTTCTTTCACCTCCTCTTTTCTCTTCCATCCCTCTTCTTTCCTCTTCCTTTCCCCTCTCATTTCCCTTTTTTCACCGTCTCTTTACATTTCACGTCTCTTCCTTCTTCCTTCCTCTTCTTTCACCTCCTCTTTTCTCTTCCTCCTTTCTCTTCTTTCTACTCTTTTCTCTCCCATCCTTCTCTCCTCACCGCTTCACTATTTTTCTATAACCCCTCCCCTTTTTATGCTTTGCCATAGTGCCATATGACCTCTGACGTCTGGCACATTTTCCCTTTTTTTTGCATTAAATCAATTAGATAAAGACAAATTATGCCCTCTAACAACATATATTTTTCTTATTCTTCATACAACAACAAAAACAAATGAAAAGAGACGTAAATAAAAGTTTCTACTCACCAAACGAAGCTCAAATGGACGTCTCGAGGCGCTATAGAAAAGAGGAACAGGGTCGTATAGAGACAAGTGGCCACAAACCCGCTTGTTCACGGCCACTCAATCCTCCCTTCCCTACAAAGGTCCCGGGCTGCAACAGATGCCTTTGTCCGCCGCCTCTGCAACACGTAAAGCAAGGCACTTAAGAGTCTTTTAATATTGTGCCTCGTCTCCTCAAAACACTCACGGACGATTTAATTCGTTTTTCTGAGAAGTGAAATTTTGTCTCCGGTTCACGTTTCGAGGTGAGACGGTGTTTTCACTTCCTCCATATTATATTTTCTATGAGGTAACCATTTTTTATTTTCTACCGAGACAAAGTTTCATCTCTCTCTCTCTCTCTCTTCTCTCTCTTCCTCTCTCTCTCTTCCTCCTCTCTCCTCTCTCTCTCTCTCTCCCTCTCTCTCTCTCTCTCCTCCCTCCTTCTCTCTCTCTCTCTCTCTCTCTCTCTCTCTCTCTCTGCACTCTTCGCGATGTCTGATATAAATTAACAACTAAGATACTTTCCCTTCCTCCATTTTCTGTGCGATACCCATTTTCACTTTCTTTCACGACATAAACGACATCTTTATTTCCTTCTCTCTCTGCAGTCCTCACGATGCCTTTGATGCACACTAACTAACAACAAGGCTGCTTAAAACATCTATAAAAATGACATCCTATTTTTTTCCTGTGCGTCTTCGCAATGCCTTTGATACACACCTACAACAACTTTATAAAGCGCTTTGAAACAACTATAAAAACTAAATAAAAGTGGAGTAAAAAACAACAACCAAGAACACAAGTGGAGTTAAAAATAAAAAACAAAAACACAAGTGGAGTAAAAAAAAAAAACAAAACACAAGTGGAGTAAAAAAAAAAAACAAAAACACAAGTGGAGTAAAAAAACAAAACACAAGTGGAGTAAAGAATAAAAAAAAACACAAGTGGAGTAAAGAATAAAAAACAAAAACACAAGTGGAGTAAAGAATAAAAAACAAAAACACAAGTGGAGTAAAGAATAAAAAACAAAAACAAAAGTGGAGTAAAGAATAAAAAACAAAAACACAAGTGGAGTAAAGAATAAAAAACAAAACAAAAGTGGAGTAATGGATAAAAAACAAAACAAAAGTGGAGTAATGGATAAACAACAAAAACAAAAGTGGAGTAAGTAAAGAAAAAACAAAAACACAAGTGGAGTAAAAAAAAAAAAAACAAAGTGGAGTAATGGATAAAAAAACAAAACAAAAGTGGAGTAAAAAAAAAACAAAAACAACAAGTGGAGTAAGAAGAAAAAACAAAACACAAGTGGAGTAAAGAAAAAAAAAAAAAAACACAAGTGGAGTAATGGATAAAAAAACAAAAACACAAGTGGAGTAAAAAAAAAAAAAACACAAGTGGAGTAAAAAAACAAAACACAAGTGGAGTAAGGAGTAAAAAACAAAAACACAAGTGGAGTAATGGATAAAAAGCAAAAACAAAAGTGGAGTAATGGATAAAAAACAAAAACAAAAGTGGAGTAAGTAAAAAAAAAAAAAAACACATGTGGAGTAAAAAATAGAAAAACAAAAACAAAAGTGGAGTACAGAAAAACCAAAAACCAAAAACCAAAAACCAAAAACCAAAAACCAAAAAACCACCCGAACAAACAAGGGGACAATTAACCACAATATCTTAAAGACACAACCTTTGCTTCGAGCTTCAAAAACGAACCACTTTCTGAATGGATCTTTTGACACCCGAGGCTTCTCAACCATCCGCCTTTACGGAGATGAAAGGCTGCCTGTGACGTGAGTGTTTGATGAGACGCGGAGAGACAGGGAGAGACGGCAGGGTGAGGAGAGACTGGGTGAGACTGAAGGGGGAGGCGAGGTGGGTGAAGCGCGAGAGAGACATTGTGAGGAGAGAAAAGGTGACGCAAGGACCGGCTAAAATGTAAAGACACGTTGAGGAGAAGGAAGATGAAGATAGAAGAGAAAAGAGAGAAGGAAGAGAAAGGAGGAAGAGAAAAGAGGAGGTGAAGGAAGAGGAAGGAAGAAGGAAGAGACGTGAAATGTAGACACGGTGAAAAGAAGGAAAGGAGAAGAATAGAAGAGAAAAGACGAGAAAAATGATGAAATGTTGGGAAAACGAAGGAGAAAAAGAGACTTGAGAAAAAAAGAAGGAAGAAAAGAAAATTACAAAAGGAAAGGAAGAAAAAAAGAGAAAAAAAGAAGGAAGAAGAGAAAATTACAAAAGGAAAGAAAGAAAAAAAAGAAAAGAAGAAGGATGTCAAGAAGGACGTGGAGAAAAGAAAGAGGGTGTCAGAATGAGAGAAAGAAGAGGAAAGAAGAATAGAAGGAAGCCTCAATTTTTAAAGGCCACAAAAACATCTCTGATAATAATGCTAACAATGATAATAATAGAACTAACGCTATAAATAACGACGCAAATAATAATAATACAAGAAAGAAAAGAAAAATATATAAGAGACAGAGAGAAAAGAAAGAGAAAACGGGAAAAAGAGGAAGAAAAAAGAGAAGAGAAAGGAGGAAGGAGAGAGAAAAGCTAAAAGCATAAAAGGCACACGGAAGATTTACCTGATGGAAGAAAATTAGGAGATAAAAGAGGAAAGGAAGAAGATGAGAGAAGATAACTGAAACATTATGGAGGAAGGAAGGAAGGCGTAGGGAGTGAATGAAAGGAGGAAGAGAACGAGGCGGTGAGAACGAAGGGAGGAAAAGGGAAAAAGAAACGGAGAGAGGAATAAAAATACTGAGAATGATGAGGTGCAAAGAGAGAGAGAGAGAGAGAGAGAGAGAGAGAGAGAGAGAGAGAGAGAGAGAGAGGAAGAGAGAGAGAGAGAGAGAGAGAGAGAGAGAGAGAGAGAGAAAGAGAGAGAGAGAGAGAGAATCAGGGGAAGACATTAACACGCTCTCGCCCCTCCGAGATGAAACTTGAACCATCTATCCTGGCGCTTCTCGAAGGGCGGCGCCCCTAGGGACCCGTGTGTCAGGCCCGTCACCCGTCACGCCAGGGTCGAGGGGCGAGGGCGGAGGAAGAGGAGAAAAAGAAAAGGGAATGTGAACGGGAAGATCTGAAAGGGAGAGAAAATGAAAGGGCGGAGCAAGAGTAGAAAAAGAATGAAAATGAAAAGAGAATGAAAAGGGAAAAGAAGAGGGAGAAGAGGGAGAAGGAGAATAGAAAAAGAAAGGGAATGTCTACGGGAAGAACTGAAAGGGATAGGAAATGAAAAGGGAAAGGGAAATAAATTATGAGAGGTAAGAAACATTTTGGGAGATGCGTGAAGGGAAGGAAAGGGAGAGAAAATAAAAAGGGAAAGGAGGGAGAAATTAGAACATTTTTGGGAGATGAATAAAGGGAAGGAAAGGGAGAGGAAGAGAGTGGGTGAGGGGAAAGGGTGATGAAAGTGGGAAAGGAGGGTAAATAAAAAGGGAGGGGAACAGAATGAAGGGGAGAAGGAGGAAGGAGAGAGAGAGAGAGAGAGAGAGAGAGAGAGAGGAGAGAGAGAGAGAGAGAGAGAGAGAGAGAGAGAGAGAGAGAGAGAGAGAGAGAGAGAGAGAGAGAGAAATACCACGAGAATGGAAATGATAGGTGCGAACAGGAATAGAAGGAGAAATTCGCGGAAGGGAGAGAGCGTTGTTAAAATGAATGAATGAATGAATGAATGAATGAATGAATGAATGAATGAATGAAGGAAGGAAGGAAGGAAGGAAGGAGGTGGAGGAAAGAACGAGAAACTTGAGAAATATGTAAAACAGCGACGGAGGTAATATTGCCTAAAGCATGAACTAGATATATAACCAAGAATCGCTAAGGAATCTGTAGTAGTAGTAGTAGTAGTAGTAGTAGTAGTAGTAGTAGTAGTAGTAGTGAGAGTAGTAGTAGTAGTAGTAGTAGTAGTAGTAGTAGTAGTAGTAGTAGTAGTAGTAGTAGTAGTAGTAGTAGTAGTAGTAGTAGTAGTAGTAGTAGTAGTAGTAGTAGCGACAGCAGTAGTAGTAGTAGTAGTAGCGTAGTAGTAGTGAGAGTAGTAGTAGTAGTAGTAGTAGTAGTAGTAGTAGTGAGAGTAGTAGTAGTAGTAGTAGTAGTAGTGGCAATAGTAGTAGTAGTGGTAAAGAAAATAATGATAATAATGATAGAAATAATGAAAATACCAATAATGATAATAATAATAATAATAATAATAATGGGAACAAAGCCATCACGTCCCCTTTAGAAACAGGACCTATATGTGAACCTCCCTTAATAGAGTTACTTCCCACGCTGCTATGTCTTCTTAATGAGGAGGAGGAGGAGGAGGAGGAGGAGGAGGAGGAGGAGGAAGAGGAGGAGAGGAGGAGGAGGAGGAGGAGGAGGAGGAGGAGGAGGAGGAGGAGGAGGAGGAGAAGGAGGGTCAAGGTGCAAGGAGCTACGCCACGCTAATGAGAGAAGTTTGAGCACGGCGCATTTTTTTTTATCACTTGAAGAAAAAGGGCGATGAAAGGTGAGGTGAGACGAGGAGGAAAAGTATCTGTCTATGGGAAGAGGAGGAGGAGGAGGAGGGGAGGATTTTACATAGGATTACATAGGAATAACAGACACCAGGAGACCTATTGGTCCATGACGAGGGTATCTGCTGAAACTACATACTACTAACTATCAACTACATGTAAGAAAACAGTTGGAAAATGATACCATGTCCCTAAAAGATAGGAACATGGAAGTTTCGTAGTGCAGAAAGATAGGGTATGAAATATACTAACTACAACTACCACTACCACTACAACTAATCGATACGGGGGACTAGATATGAAATCGCACTATCAATACCCATTTACTTTACAGTGCGCGTCAAGTCTGTTTTTAAATGTAGTTATTGTGCTGGCTCCGACAACATTTGCTGGTAACCTGTTCCATCGATCAACGACTCTAACATTGAAATAATTTTTACGGAGATCGGTGATGCAACGTTGACCTTTTAGTTTTAAACCATTATTTCCTGTTGTCACGTGAGTTGAAAGCTCGAATAGGTTCTCTTGATTAATGATATCAAATCCTTTTAGGATCTTAAAGGTTTCTATCAAGTCCCCACGGATTCTTCGATCCTTTAAGGAAAACATATTAAGTTTCCGCAGTCTCTCTTCATAAGATGAATTTCGCAGAGATGGAATTTGTTTGGTTGCTCTTCTTTGCACTGATTCCAATTTGGCTTGATCTTTTACGAAACAGGGCGACCAGAATTGAACGGCATATTCCAAGTGGGGCCTAACCAAGGACGTGTATAATTGTGTCATCACTTTCGGAGTTTTATGTTCAAAGTTACGTTTAATAAAGCCCAACATCATATTTGCCTTTTTACTGGCAGCTAGGCAATGCGGACTGGTTTTCAGATCATTACTGATGATGACACCTAAATCCTTTTCCTGCTGTACTTCAGTTAACGATTTATTTTGCATTTGATAGTTATTTTTGAGGTTATCGTTGCCTATATGCATTACTTTACATTTATCGGAATTGAATTTTAATAGCCATTTATCACTCCAATCTGATAGTTTGTCGAGATCACATTGTATGAGTTCGCAGTTTTCTCTAGTATATGCTTTACCGCCTAATTTGGTGTCATCTGCAAATTTCGATATTTTAGATACAAGTCCGCAGTCCAGATCGTTGATATATATCAGAAAAAGAGTAGGACCCAAGACCGAGCCCTGAGGCACCCCACTAGTAACATCTAACCAATCAGATACCTCGCCATTTATTACTACCCGTTGTTTACGATTTGAAAGCCAATCGCCAATCCATGAACATAATTGCTCTCCTAAGCCATGTGCCCTTAGCTTGGTCAACAGTCGCTTATGGGGAACTGTATCGAAAGCTTTCTGAAAATCAAGGTATATTACATCCGAGGGAATTTTAGCGTCCCAGTTTGAATAAATGACATTAAAAAAATCGAGTAGGTTTGTTAAGCAGGATCTTTTATTTCGAAATCCATGCTGGGAGTTTAGTATTGAGTTATTTTCATCGAGAAAAGACACTATTTTATCCCGCAATATTTTCTCAAGTAGTTTAACAATCACAGACGTTAGACTAATTGGGCGATAAATACTTGCGAGGCTCTTACTCCCTTTCTTGAATATCGGTGTCACATTAGCTAATTTCCACATACTAGGAACATTTTTGTCCATTAGCGATTTATTGAGCATAATCTTTAATGGGAGCGAAAGTTGACTGTAACATTCGCGAAGTAATCGCGGCGAAATTTCGTCCACCCCCACGGATTTTGCTGGGTCGAGTTTCTGCAAATACTTTGATATTTCGTCTACTGTTATCTATCCTATTTCCAATCTATCACTTTCGAGTCTTGCATACATGGTTACTGGTTCTGGTAATGGAGCTTCGTCTTCTTTAATAAATACCGCATTAAAGTATTCATTGAGTACGAACGCCATACTCTTATTATCATTTACCAAGATGTTATTCTTATCTTTCAGTGGTCCAATACTTGTTTTGACGTTTTTCTTACTTCGAACGTATTGAAAGAACCTTTTCGGGTTTGATTTGGATTCCTTTGCAATTTTTTCTTCATACTCGCGCTTTTTAGTCTTTATTAATCTTTTGCAACGACGTTTTACGTCATTGTATTCTCTAGAATCGCAGTCTGCATTTGATCGTTTGTAAACTTTATACGGAGGAGGAGGAGGAGGAGGAGGAGGAGGAGGAGGAGGAGGAGGAGGAGGAGGAGGAGGAGGAGGAGGAGGAGGAGGAGGAGGAGAGTATGAACAGACAGCTTGAAATATTTTACGATACAAATCAAAGGATAATGAAATAATAAAGGGAAAATTTGGCTTATAGTAGCTATGCGTTTAATGAGAGAGAGAGAGAGAGAGAGAGAGAGAGAGAGAGAGAGAGAGAGAGAGAGAGAGAGAAGAGAGAGAAGAGAGAGAGAGAGAGAGAGAGATGAGAGAGAGAGAGAGAGAGAGAGAGAGAAGAGAGAGAGAGAGAGAGAGAGTGAGAGAGAGAGGTACGGAGATGAGGGAGAGACGAGAGGAGGAGAGAGAGAGGAGAGAGAGGAGAGAGAGAGAAGGAGAGAGAGAGAGAGAGAGGAGAGAGAGAAGGAGTAAGTTTGGTATTCTGACACATAAGGGGAGCGAGGGAGAAGAGGGAGGAAAGAACATAGAGGTAGGTCGAGGACAAGGGAGGTGCCCTCACAACACACCCAACCACACACACACACACACACACACACACCACCACCACAAACACAAAAAACACCAACACCACACACAACACACACACACACACACACCTGGGAATGACCTGCAATAACATAACTTCAGAGACAACACAAGTTCCTCAAATAAGTAAGAGTATGCATGTATTTTCCTCCTTTTAATGCTAAACCCCCCCCCCCCCTCTCTCCTCTTCTCTCTCTCTCTCTCTCTTCTCTCTCTTCCCCCTCTCTCTCTCTCTCCCCTCTCTCTCTCCTCTCTCTTCTCTCTCTTTTTTCTTCCCCCTCTCTTTTCCCCTCTCGCCCCCTCTCTCTCTCTTTTTTTTCTTCTCTCTCTCTCGCTCTCCCTTGACTCTGTATTCCCGTCCCTCTCTCTCCCTACCTCTCTCTGTGTCTTTTCTCTCTCTCCCTGTCTTCCCCTCTCTCTCTCTCTCTTCTCTCTCCCCTCTCTCTCTCTCTCTCTCTCTCTCCCTCTCTCAAATTTTTTTTCAAATAGGTTCCCCCTCTACCTTTATCCCTCTTCCCCCTTTGTATTCTGTCTGTCTCCCTCCTCCTCCCCCCTCTCCTCCTCCTCCTCCTCCTCCTCCTCCTCCCCTCCTCCTTTCCTCCCCTCCTCTCCCTTCCCCGAAGTCTGTGTGTCTCTTGCCTCGTCGAAAAAGGGAAACCCCTTTTCATGATGCTAAGAGCTTTTCACCCTCTTCACCTGGGAGGCAGGAAATAGGTTCTTCCTCTCTTTTCCTCTCTCTCTCCTTCTCCCCTCCCCCCTCTCTCTCTCTCTCTCTCTCTCTCCTCTCTCTCTCTCTTTTCCTTCCCTACCATACATTTTTTTGCCGTGCCTTACTTCTTTTTCTTTTCTCCTCTGCTTAAACCCTTTTGTCTTCCTTGTTCCAGAACGCGAAAAAGGAAAAGGGAGGGGGGGAGAGAGAGAGAGAGAGAGAGGAGAGAGGAAAAGAGAGAGAAAAGAGAGAAGGGGGGAGAGAAGAGGGGAGAGAGGAGGGAGGGAGAGAAGAAGAGGAGAGGAGAGAGAGAAGAGACACACCCCACCCCGGGATTATCGCAGAGAGCCCCTTTTAGAACACACCTTTAGCCTCCCTTTCCCACGTGCAGGGGACAATTTACCTGGCCAGGGAGGGAAAAAATGGGGTCTGCGTCAACGGTGAAGGTCTTCCCCTCACATTTCCTACGAAGGGTAAGGGGAAAAGGGGAAAGACGAGGGCAAAGGGGCAAGGGAACAGACACACACACACACACACACACACACACACACACACACACACTCGGGACCTTTCACTGTTATGGCGTTGTTTATTTTTGTGTGCTTCCCCCTTCTCTTCTTCTCCTTCCTTCCCCTTCTATTCTGTGTTTACTATTGTCTATGTTTGTTTTGCCTGTTTATTTGTGCTTCTGATTCTGTCTATGTTCTTGTATCCTTTCTTCTCCATCTGCCTTGTTTATTTGTTTTTGTGTATTTGTCTATGCATGTTTCCTTCTCTATCTGCCTGACTGTCTTTCTTTTCTGTCTCTGTGCAACTATAAATGTCTTTCTTTCTTTTATTTCATTTTTATAGAGCTTAGAAAAGAGATTTAAGAGTACGGCTTCTTTTTTTTATAGAAATTTGAAGAGAGAGTTCAAGAGTACTACTTATTTTTTTATTTTCTTATAGAACTACCACGTGTAAGTCTCACGGCCTCTTGTAGCTTCCTTATTTCTTTCTTATGTTCTTATGTAAAACTTAAAGAGAGAGTTCTGTACTGCTGCTACTCTTTATACACCTTTATTTTTGTTGGCCTTATAGGTACATATGTTTATCCCTACATTTATATTTAATGCATGCACCTTTACTGCTAATAATTTCCATGTTAAAGATATATATATGACGGGTCACGCCCATCCCACCGCTGCCACCAACTAT
>JACEEZ010017422.1:0-10000 GCA_016584305.1 Chionoecetes opilio | reverse complement strand
AACAACAACACCACCAACAACACCAACACCACCACCACCACCAACAACAACAACAACAACAACAACAATAACACCAACAACAACAACAACACCACCAACAACAACACCACCACCACCAACAACAACAACACCACCACCACCAACAACAACAACAACACCACCAACAACAACACCACCACCAACAACACCAACACCAACAACAACAACACCAACACCACCACCACCACCAACAACAACACCACCAACAACACCAACAACTGCAACACGTAAAAATACATTGAATAATAAAATAGCGATGGTTTCTTCGAGTGACGGAAAAACACGTCACTAGAAGTACGTTCTTAATTTTCGGCGGGAAAGTTAGATGGCGACTTACTTAGCCTGGAGGGAAAATATGGCCTCTGGAGAGCAGGAGAGGAAAGGAAGAAAAGAGGGAAAAGATATCAAGTGTAGTCGTAATTTCCACCCCCCCTCTCTCTCTCTCTCTCTCTCTCTCTCTCTCTCTTCTCTCTCTCTCTCCCCTCTCTTCTCTCTCTCTCTCTCTTCTCTCTCTCTCTCTCTCTCTCTCTCTCTCTCTCTCTCTCTCTCTCTTTCATATCTTCGTATCTCTTTCAGTTCTTTTCACGTGATGTTGACAATAATCTCAGTCTTCAATATCCTTTTTATTTCGGAGGAGGAAGAGAACTTAGCGGATATTGTGCTCTTCTCCTTACCTCTCTCTCTCTCTCTCTCTCTCTCACCACCACAGACCCCTACCTCTCTCTCTCTCTTGTCTCTCTCTTCTTCTGTCTTCTGCTGTCTGTCTGTCTGTCTCTCTCTCTCTCTCTCTTCTCTCTCTCTCTCTCTCCTCTCTCTCTCTCCCTCTCTCTCTCTCTCTCTCTCTCTCTCTTCAATTTTCCTCCGAGTGAATTTTTTAGTCATCAGCATAATGAATTAGGAATTTTAAAGCGTCGACGTTCTACATAGCCTCCCCCTCCCTCCTCTTTCCCCCCCTCCCTCCTCCCCTTTCCCCCTCCCTCCCTCCCTCCCTCCCTCTTCTCCCTCCCCTCCTCCTCCCCTCTGTCCCTCCAACCCTTAATAATCCACCTGTGAGCGAGAAGATTAATGGCGGATAAATTATACGTTATCTATGTCTAGGTATTTTCGGATTTTTTAATTACATTTCAGTTTAGTCTTAAAAAATGGACTTAGGCTGTGCGAGAGTGATGTAATTAGTGATAAATTCATGATGGACGTAAATATGTTCTTTTTGTACCTAATCTTTCAGTAGTACTTTCTGCTTAGCGAGGTAATGGTAGATGCCTTTGAGTGATTTATCGTTTTGTTCTACTAAAAAATAATTATGAAGAAATCAATGAAAGAAGAGGGCATAAGGTTTAAGTAAGTGATATAGTAAAGTAGTGATGAAAGTCTAGAAGTGAAAGCAGGAGAGTCAAGTAGTAGAAGTAGAATAATAATAATAATAATAATAATAATAATAATAATAATAATAATAATAAAATAATAATAAAAATAATAATAATAATAATAATAATAATAATAATAATAATAGTAATAAAAATAAAGAAGTAAAAGTAGGAAAGCAAAGTATTAGAAGTATAATACTAATACTACTAATAAGAAAAGGAGAGAGAGAAGAGAGAGAGAGAGAGCGAGAGAGAGAGGACGAGAGAAGAGACGAAGAAAAGAGAGAAGGAGAGAGAGAGAGAGAGAGAGAGAGAAGAGAGAGAGAGAGAGAGGGGAGAGAGAGAGAGAGAGGGGAGAGAGAGAAGGGGAGAGGGGAGAGAGAGAGAGAGAGAGAGAGAGAGAGGAGAGAGAGAGAGAGAGAGAGAGAGGGGAGAGAGAAGAGAGAGAGAGAGAGAGAGATAAACAAAAAATAGGGCAAACCAAGACTTCATACATGACTTCAGATTATGCAACAAATTACCAGCTGACGCGACATTAGGTAATATTGGACATACTAAAATAACTTTCAGGTAATTAACTTTGACCGGGCAGGGGGGGCGATGGGGGCGATGGTGGTGGTGGTGGGTGGTGGTGGTGGTGGTGGTGGTGGGTGTGGTGGTGGTGGTGGTGGTGGCGGTTTGGGTTGTTAAGGTAGAATATTGGATGAGATTAGCGCTGATGACGGGCTGCTGAATATGAAAGAAGAAAAAAAAGGAAAGAAATGATCGTAAAGAAAAAAGGCGAAACTAATTATGTTAAGAATTATTAATCATTATCATTATTATTATTGTTATTGTTGTTATTGTTGTTGTTGTAGTGCCTGTTTTATTATTATTATTATTATTATTATTATTATTATTGTTGTTGTTGTTGTTATTGTTGTTATTGTTGTTGTTGTAGTGCCTGTTTTATTATTATTATTATTATTATTATTATTATTATTATTATTGTTATTGTTGTTGTTGTAGTGCCTGTTTTATTATTATTATTATTATTATTATTATTATTATTGTTGTTATTGTTGTTGTTGTTGTAGTGCCTGTTTTATTATTATTATTATTATTATTATCATTATTATTATTATTGTTGCTATTGTTGTTGTTGTAGTGCCGTTTTATTATTATATATTATTATTATTATTATGTATTATTATTATTATTATTATTATTATTATTGTTATTGTTGTTATTGTTGTTGTTGTAGTGCCTGTTTTATTATTATTATTATCATTATTATTATTATTATTATTATTATTATTATTATTATTATTATTATTTATTATTGTTGTTATTGTTGTTGTTGTTGTAGTGCCTGTTTTATTATTATTATTATCATTATTATTATTATTGTTGTTATTGTTGTTATTGGAATTCGTTTTTCAATATCCCTTAATTTTGATACATGTTATGCAAGGGACGCGCTCTCTCTCTCTCTCTCTCTCTCTCTCTCTCTCTCTCTCTCTCTCTCTCTCTCTCTCTCTTCTCTCTCTCTCTCTCTGTCTTTCTCTCTCTCTCTCTCAATAACCTCATCATTCAGCGTAAAAGTCACCACGAATCTTATTTTGCTTCCTTAACGACGCGGCCAAAGTTGAACGTCCTCGCGGGGGTGGTCGTTGTGGGGGGTCGTTGGGGGGAGAGGGGGAGCCGCGACCTGCAGGCATGGGGGGGCGGGGGGGTCGCAGGGGCTGGGGGGGGGGAGTGGGGGCGTGATTGGGTGTTGGGTGGGTGGGGGAAGTGGGCTGTGTGCAGTGAAGGGGGAATGAATACTGGATGGGGTGGAGGGTGTTGGTTACTACGCGCTGGTACACGTACACACACACAAACACACACACACACCACACACACACACACACACACACACACACACACACACACACACACACGACACTGTGAAGGAGGAGGAATACATAGGAATACATAGGAATAACAGACACCAGGAGACTTATTGGTCCATAACAATGGTATCTGTTGTACTACATACTACTAACTATCAACTACATGTAAGAGGACAGTTGGAAAATGATACCATGTCCCTAAAGAAGATAGGAACATGGAAGTTTCTTAGTGAAGAATGATAGGATATGAAATATACTAACTACAACTACCACTAACACTAATCGATCCGGGGGACTATAATATGAATTCGCAGGGCAATATCAAAACCCATTTACTTTACGGTACGCGTCAAGTCTGTTTTTAAATGAAGTTATTGTGCTGGCTTCAACAACATTTGCTGGTAACTTGTTCCATCGATCAACAACTCTAACATTGAAATAATTTTTACGAAGATCTGTGATGCAACGTTGACCATTTAGTTTTTAGACCGTTGTTTCTTGTTGTCACTTGAGTTGAAAGCTCGAATAGGTTCTCTTGATTAATGACCTCAAATCCTTTTAGGATCTTAAAGGTTTCTATCAAGTCCCCACGGATTCTACGATCCTTTAAGGAAAACATATTAAGTTTCCGCTGTCTCTCTTCATAAGATGAGGAGGAGGAGGAAGATAAGGATGAGGATGAGGAGGAGGAGGAGGAGGAGGAGGAGGAGGAGGAGGAGGAGGAGGAGGAGGAGGAGGAGGAGGAGGAAGACATGAATAAGGCAGAGGTTAAACATCTATGGACATTAATCATCAATTCTGTCTAAAAACATTCTTTTTTCTATTACTGATCCTCACTTTAGTTTTTTTTAATGTACTTAATTCTTACTTTATTATTTTTGTCGTTATCTGCTTGGTGTTGTATTTTACTTGTAACTTGTAGTATTTTCTTCATTTTTTTCTTATTCGCCAGCTTTATGTTATTCAGTTTACTTATTCTTACTTTATTATCCGTATCTTTATCTGTTTTATGCTGTACTAGCCGCAAAGCCGCCCTCCGGGCGGACTTTTTGGCTAGCTCCTGCGGAGGGCTATTGGTGGGCCTTCGGCCCACCATCTGTGTTTGGTGGGCCTTCGGCCCATCAAACACAGACTCTCCAGATAGCCCCTTCTATTTTTCCTGAAATCATGGATGTAGAAATGTATGTATTAACGCCAACCCATTCACATCACCCCCAGCCCATTCACATCACCCCCCACCCATTCACTCACCCATTACCCATCACCCTCCACCTATTCCCTCACCCATCACCCATCACCCCCACCCATTCACTCATCCATTACCCATCACCCTCCACCCATTCACTCACCCATTACCCATCAACACACACCCATTCCCTCACCCCATACCCATCACCCCCACCTATTCCCTCACCCAGCACCCATCACCCCACCCATTCACTCACCCATTACCCATCACCCTCCACCCATTCACTCACCCATTACCCATCAACACACACCCATTCCCTCACCCATTACCCATCACCCCCCACCTATTCCCTCACCCAGCACCCATCACCCCCACCCATTCACTCACCCATTACCCATCACCCTAACCCATTCACGCACCCATTACCCATCAACAACACCCATTCACTCACCCATACCCATCACCCTCCCCCCATTCACTCACCCATTACCCATCAACACGCACCCATTCACTCACCCATTACCCATCACCTCCCCCCTATTCCCTCACCCATCACCCATCACCCCCAACCCATCACCCCCCACCCATTCACTCACCCATCACCCCACACCCATTACCCATCCCCCACCCTTCACTCCCCATTACCCATCACCCTACATCAATGTTTCCTCAATTCTGCAACCACTTTTTTCACAATTCTCACTAATAGGCTACTAAAAAAAAAAAAAAAAAAAAAAAAAAAGGCATCGGATCATATCATAAGTGTGCTTAAAACCTTCCCCTGGTCAAGCCGGTTCCAAAACGATGCCATATGAGGGGATTCCGCCAAGGGGGGCGGAACCTATACCACACACACACACACACACACACACATAGACAGACAGACACACTTTCGCTTATATTATTATAAGATTTTACTTGTAACTTGTGGTCTTCTTTCTTTCCTTTCTTTCTTCTTCTTTTTCTTGTGCTTCGCCTTAAGGGTTGAAGGTTAAGGAGCATGAGGTGTTGAGGCCAGGGGCGTGTGAGGAAGGAGGGAGAGAGGGAGAGGGAGAGAAAAGAGGGAAAGGAAGGAGGGAGAGAAGGGAGGCAGAGGAAGGAGGAGGAAGGAAGGAGAGGAAGGAGGGAGAGGAAGTGAGGAGGAAGGAAGGAGAGGAAAGAAGGGAGAGTGTGAGGGAGAAAGAAGGAAGGGAGAGGGAGAGGGAGAGGTAGAGTGTGAAGGAGAGGAAGGAGAGAGAAGAAGGAGGCAGAGGGAGAGGAAGGAGGGGGAAGGGGAAAGGAAGGAGAAGGAAGAGGAAAGGGGAAGGGAGAGGGAGAGGCAGAGTGTGAAGGAGAGGAAGGAGAGAGAAGAAGGAGGCAGAGAGAGAGGAAGGAGGGAGAGGAAAAAGGGAGAGGAAGGAGGGAGAGAAAGAAGGAAGGGAGAGTGAGAGTGAGAGGCAGAGTGTGAAGGAGAGGAAGGAGAGAGAAGAAGGAGGCATAGGGAGAGGAAGGAGAGAGAGGAAGGAGGGAAAGGAAGGAGGGAGAGGAGGAAGGCCTTGAGAAGAATCACTCATAGCATCAAGGTTACATTTAAGGTGAACGGCACATAATTACTTGCAAAAACTCACTCTCTGCTTACTGTCCCCTTTCACTATCCTGGCTACACTTGTTATTTAGGAGCCTCGTACAATATCATCATAAGATCAAAAGTAACATAATATTTTGATTTGAGTTTATATGTAGGTTGTTACTCATTCCTGAAACCTTTAATTCATTATGATCAATCTCACTTGTGGTATCGAAGCGGAATATCTGACCTGGATATTACCTGTGACTAAATAGTTATCGTTCTAATCGTAATTTCCTATCGTTACCTATTTATCGTGCTGCTCAGGGTATCGAAGAGGGATCAGGATTAATGTTAACTATTCACCAACACTCGCGGCTTCCACAGAGGCGATGTTCCTAAGGGTTAAACAAAGATAAGTTAACAATCCCTCAATAACCCTTATCGTCCCTGCACATAAGGAGTCAACTTGGCTAAAACAACTCACAACTTAGAGGAATATTCAACAAAGTGCAATGAAAACTACTGAATATTCTTACATATACCTAAAATAAGTGTTCATATGAAGATATTATCAAATCCTTAGTATCGAAAGTTACGATTAATAAAGGCTTTTAATGATAAGAGGGAGGGGTTGATGCAAGGGGTGGGGGGTTAGGGGGTGGGGGGGTGAGAGAAGGTAGGGAGGTGATGGTTTGGTTTGCCTCAGGGATAAAAAAGAGGTTGGAGAAGAGGGAAGGAAGAGACAGTAGGAGATCGGATTATACAGCTCTTGGGGTGACGTGATGAAAGTTGAAGAGGCGTTGGAAAAAAGGTAGAGGAGGAGGAGGAGGAGAAGGAGGAGGAGGAGGAGGAGGAGGAGGAGGGAGTTAAATAAAAAGGTAGGGTAGGAAGAGGAGGAGCGGGATGGGATGTAGGAAGACGAGGAGGGAGGGTGTGATGGTGGGATCTGAGGGTGTAGGAGGTGCAATGAAGGTGAAGATGATGTGGTAAACAAGGATAAATGTTTGGCTGAAGAGCTTGAGACGAGGGGAAATGAGGGGAAAGGAGGGGAAGGAGTTACTAGAAGAGAGAGAAATGACGCAAGGAGGAGGTGAGGAAGAGGCAAGTGTTTGGATTAAGAGCTTGAGACGAGGGGAAAGGAGGGGAAGGGAGGGAAAGGAGTTGCTAGAAGTGAGGGAAGTGACGCAAAGTGAGAGAGAGGCAATGGAGAGAGGGGTTAGGTTAGAGGGGAGAGGAGGTTTAGGGGTGGAATAAGGGGAAAGGCAAGTGAGGGAGGTTAATGGGGCATTTCATGGGGAGAAGAGTGAGGGGAGTGTAATGAATGGTTAGTGGGTGAGGGGAGGGGGTGGAGAGGGTGAGAGAGGGGTGGGAGAGAGGGGAGAGGAGATGATGGGAAAGATTATGGAGGGAAAAAGAGGAGTGTTGGATCAGAGAGCACAAGTGAAGGAATGGAAGGGAGGAGGAGGAAGGGATGGAAGAGAGGAAGAGGAAGGGAGTAAGAGGAAGAGAGGGAAAGAGGAAGGGAAGGAAGAGGAAGGGGGAGGAAGAGGAAGGGAAGGAGAATGCGAAGAAAAGGAGGAGGAAGGGAGGAGGATGCGAAGAAGAGGAAGAGGAAGGGAAGGAGAATGCAAGGGAGAGAAAGAGGAAGGGAATGAGGAAGAAGGAGAGAAGAGGAAGGGAAGGACGGATGCAAGAAGAGAAGATGGAAGGGAAAGGGAGGAGGAGGGAGGAAGAGGAAGGGAAGGAAGAGGAAGGGAGGGAAAGGAGGGAAGGAGAATGCGAAGAAGAGGAAGGGGAAAGGGAAGGAGAGGGAAAGGGGAGAAAGAGGAAGGGAAGGAGGATGCGAAAAGAGGAAGGGAAGAGGAGGAAAGAGAAGAGGAAGGGGTAAGAGGATGAGAGGAAAGAGGAAGGGAGGAGAGGAATGGAGGAAGAGGAAGGACGAAATAAAAAATGAGGAAGAAAGCAAGGAAGCAGGAAAAAAAAAAAATAAAAAAAGCCAGGAAAATAAGAGAATAAGGCTGAAATAAAAAAAAATAATGATAACAAAAAAAAAAAAAAGAAAAAAACCCCAAGAAAATAAAGAGAAAACAAGAGAAAAAAAAAAAAAAAAAAAAAAAAAAAAAAAAAAAAAAAAAAAAAAATACTGAAGCTTAAACTATAACATTTCCAAATCACCTATGACGAATTACGGAAGAGAAAGAAAAAATGAGGAAGAAGTGGAAGAGGTCAAAGGTCAAAGGTAGAGATAGAGATAGAGATGCTAAAAAGAAGAAGAGGCAAACTAAGGAAGAAGTGAAATAAGAGATAAAAGAGAGAGATAGAGGAAAAATAGGAGAGATAAATGAGAGATAAGAGATAAAAGGTTAAAAGGAGAGATAGAAATGATAAACGAAGAAGAGGCAAACTAAGGAAGAAGAGATAAAAGACAGATAAGAGAGATAAAGATGATAAAAAGAGAAAATGAGGGAGAAAAAGGTTAAAAGGGGATAGAAACTTTAAAAACTGAGGCATTCAGGTAAGAAGAGTGAGAAGACCATAAGGGAAAAACCTGGCTGGCAAGTTTGCGATCCCTTACAGAGCATTCCGCGGGAGGCCCCGGAGCGCAGTAGATGCTAAAGGATTCCAGGCGGGAGAGGAGAAGAGATGCGAGAGCTGCCGATCGCTCACAAGTGGGAATGAGGGAGGGAGGGAAGGGGAGGGAAGCAGTGGGAGTGGTGGGGGGGAGTGAGGAAGGGAGGTATTGAGGAGGAAAGGAAGGAAGGGAGGGAGGGAGAGAATAAAAGGAGGGAGAAGGTTGGGAGAGAGGAAGGAAAGGAGGCAGAGGAGTGACTGAAAGAGGGAGGGAGTGAGGGAGGAATGGAGGAAAGGAGGAAATGAAGGAGGGAAGGAAAGGAGGGAGAAAGAGTGGGAGAGAGGGAGAGAAGGAGTGAGAGAGGATCGAAGTGGTGAAGGGAGGTAGTAAGCAAGAAAGGGGGGAGGGAGATAAGGAGTGAAGGGAGGAAAGGAAGGAGGTTAGGAAGGAGGAGGAGGAGGGAGGGGGGGAAGAGAGCAAGGGTGTCAAGGGAGAAAAAGGGAGAGAGAGTTGAAAGAAGGGGAAGGAAGGAGGGAAAAGGGAGGGAGAGATGGAGGGAGGGAAGTAAAGGAAGGAGAAAGGGTGGGAGAAAGGGAGGAGGAAGGAGGGAAGGAGGTATAGATAGAGTGATAAAGGGAGTGAAGAAGGGAGGAAAGGGGAAATAGTGAAGAAGAAAGGACGGGAGAAAGGGAAGGAGGGAGAGGAAAGGAAGGAAGGAGGGAGGGAGAGAAGCAAGACCATAACATACAAGAACATTGAGGCTTGGATATCCGAGGAGAAGAAGGCCTTGATGTTGTCTCCACACATCTACAGAACATCTACATCATCTGTAACTGAACATCAACATTCGACCCCTTCATGAATTTACCCTCAGCAGCAGTTGGAGGGAAGACAACGCCATCCAACACCTGTCCGTAGAGTCGACCAGCACGTGGGAGATGAACGAGACGATGAGCTTTAGAGGCAATCCAGGACTAGAGGGTGATTTTTTTCTTCTTTTTTTTTTACTTTGATTAGAGTGATTGGAGGATTGCGGTGCCCTGTGATTGGCAAGGAAGAGGAGGAGGAGGAGGAGGAGGAGGAGGAGGAGGAGGGAAAGGGGGAGGAGGAGGAGAGGAGGAGGAGGAGGAGGAGGAAGGGAGGAGGAGGAGGAGGGAGAGGAGGAGGAGGAGGAGGAGGAGGCAGAAGGGTGTTTATGATCTTACTCGGTTACGAAGGAGAGAAGGAAATAGATTGGAGGAGTAAAATGAGGAGTAAAGGGAGAAGAAAGAGAAAGGAGGAGGAGGAATCAAAAGAGATTAATTAGACGAGGAATAGAGGGATGAGAACGATGGATAAAAGAAGGAAATAGAGATGAGGGAATAAAGACAAAGGTAAACAAGGAAGGCAAAAAGTAAGAGTAAGAAAATT
>JACEEZ010017421.1:157500-160145 GCA_016584305.1 Chionoecetes opilio | reverse complement strand
TGTGTGTGTGTGTGTGTGTTTTTGTGGTTACCATTAGTTGTGAACAAAGTGCCTTAGCTAGTGGTTGCGTGCGTTTGCGTGTGTGCGTGCGTGTGTGTGCGTGTGTGTGTGGCTGTGTGTGGGTGGGTGCGCGCACGTGTATATATGTGTGTGTGTGTTTGTGTGTGTTTTTGTTTGTCTTCAGAAAGTGACGAAATATTCTAAACAAAAAAGTGTCGATGGTGAAAGATAATGAGAGAGAGAGAGAGAGAGAGAGAGAGAGAGAGAGAGAGACCAGAAAAACATTAAAACAAAGTACTGAAAATCTTCGTGAGTGAACAAAAAACAAAAATAAAATAATAACAAAAACAATCATATCCTTACAGATCCAACAACAACAAACAAATAAACAACAACAATGACAACAACAACAACAACAACAAGCAAATCATAACAACAACAACAACAATGTCACGTGACCACATCAGAGGGACTTTAATAGCAGTGATAATGATGCTGATGATGATACATGAGATAACAATGGGTAGAGAAGGAGAAAAAGAGAGAAAAATTGATGATTACGATGATATATTAGGATGGGGCGAATGGAAGGCAGAGGAGAAGTTTGTAGTGAGCAGACAAATGAGAATGGGAGGAAACTATGATAAAGATGGTGAAGAAGTGATAATGAAGCTAGTGAAGGTGAGGGAAGGGGAGGAGATAGAGATAGAGGCGGGAGAGGTTATCTATGGAAAAGGAGGTCTGTGTTTCCTTCACATCTGCTTCATGATGACTTCCTTCCTTTTTCCTCCCATTCTCCTGGTCTCTGTTCTTCCTCCTCTCCTCCTCCTCCTCCTTCTGATTCTTCTGGTCTGTGTTCCTCCTCCTCCTCCTCCTCCTCCTCCTCCTCGACCACCACCACCACCACCACCACCACTTTCTCTATTCCGCCTCCTCCTTCTGGGTCCAAAGAAGTGAGGTATACTCTTCGCATTGATGGTGTTCCCAAGGGTAAAGGTAATTATTACTATTATTATTATTTTCATTATATTATTATCATCAATTCAGACACATTGATGTTACTGGTACTGTTATACAATTTGTTTCAATGGATTATATGTGTTGAGTGTCCTGGCCGCGATAGATTACAGCCCCCCCGCCCCCCCCCCCCCCCCCCCCCCCCCCCGAGTTGAGGTTGGGGTAATAGCAGGTTGGGGTGCCCAGTCAATGTCATTATTTTTTAAAGTAATCGTCCAGACCCATTTTTTCTTTGCATAATTATGTTGAATGGTCATTCAAAATACCTAATCCACAAATTTATTTTTTTTTAGCCTTTCCCTAAAAACATGACTTTTGTAAAAAGCGCGGGAAAAACAACAGCCCGGTTCCAGTCCGTGGCGCGAAACTTGCCGATGACGTCACGTGAGGCGGACAATCTGCCCCACACAGCCTGCCTCTCCCCGGCGCACCACCTTCTCTACATATTTATCGTGGCCGTATAGGTCGGGAACGGGTGATAAGCTCTCTGGAAAGGCACAGCTTTCTTGCTGCACCCATAAAGGATGCATGTATATGCCATATCGCAAAGAAATATATATCAGAAACACCCAAAATTCTTCAAGTACTATATTTATTTCTAATTTTACATGTATTTGTATTAGCGCGGGGTTGGGAGGCCTCCTCAGGTGACGTCACCGAGCCGTGGTGCGTCGTCTGCTGGTCGCCAGTTGTGTTTTGAGAGCTCGGGGAATTTGCAGATTTTGATTGCGGATCATTTCAAAACGGGTGACTGAATGCAAAAAGTGACAACATATTGTTAATATACTCGATGATGGCTATATTTTGACTGCATTAAATCAGGAATGATGAAATGGTCTGGGCAGACATTGAGAGAGAGTTAAAGGCCACGGTGGTTAGCTTAACTAACTCCCTCTATTTCTACACCCCGGCGTTAGTGGGTATTCACATACGAGACATGGCAGTGGCGGTACATGGTCGCTGATAGCTGAGTGGCTGAGCGACTACAATGACGTCACATCCTCGCCAGCGAATCACAATTGTGTAAAAACAAACGTGCCAGCCAATCAGATTGCGTCTCAAACGTGTCAGCCAATCACAAGGCAGTCGCGGCCTTCATTTTAAGGTCGTCGTACTTATTTCAATTCTCTAGCTTATTCATCATTCTTTCATCCCCTGTGTCACCTCCGTCGCTTCAACACTTGTTTCTACCTCCACATACACGCGGGTAAGACACCGGTGTCTTGTACTTCCTTGTATTCTAGCTATTCATTATTCCTTCCGAGTAATAGGCCGTCTTCTTCTTCCTCTTGTGACCTCTTTTCGGTAATATATCGCTTCATAGATATCTTTCTCCTAGTGTTGGCCGAAGCAACCACCCCGGGAGGCGGGTCACAAACCCCCGGCTAACACCCGGTACCCATTCACTGCTGGGTGGACAAGGGCTCGGGTTTTAAACAAGGACAAGTGGCAAGACACATACCTTCAGTCTGCCGCGGAGCCGTGCGTGGTGGTGTCTGGCATCGCTAGTCGCTACCCGGTGTGGTGAGATGCCGCCGCTCACCACTAGCCCAACACCCCAAAACAATATCACCACAAGCGCATGGGATTGTTATATGGCCTAATTTCGTTTGTATACTTGCCCTGTT
>JACEEZ010017421.1:27500-147500 GCA_016584305.1 Chionoecetes opilio | reverse complement strand
TGGTCCAAAAAAAAAATTGATAAAGGTTAAAGGTCAGGTCAGGTCAATTAATGAAAATATATAAATTGCTCTAAAGAATATATTAGTTAAAGGTTAAAGGTCAGGTCAGGTCAATCACAGAAAATATATCAAATTGCTCTAAACAACATATTACCGGTAGATAAAGGTTAAAGGTCAGGTCAGGTCAATTAATAGAAATATATAAATTGCTCTAAACAACATTAGATAAAGGTTAAAGAAAGGTCAGGTCAATCACAGAAAATATAGAAATTGCTCAAAAAAAAATATTACATAAAGGTTAAAGGTCAGGTCAGGTCAATGTAAATATGTAAACTACTATAAAAATAAATGTAAATAAGAATGATAAAGGAAGTGAAAGGTCGGTCAGGTCAATGTAAATATGTAAATGGCTATAAGAAAGGTCAACACTACTTTAATGGATGTAATATTTAATCATTTAATTTTATGATTCAATTAATGTTTATGAGTGTGACTAATTATTATGGAGGTGTTTATTTGTTTTGTATTTGTAGTTCTTAATGGAAGTTTTTTATTTTGTTTGTAAGTGAAGATTTTTTGTTACAGTAGTTAGTTTTAGTTAGTTGTTAGTTATATAGCTAATATAGCTAGCATATATAGCTAGGAAATTTCGACCCCTAAAAAAAAATTAAAAAAAAAAAAAAATTCTAGGTATATATATATAGTTAGGAAATTTCGACCCATAAAAAAAATAAAAAAATAGGTATATATATAGTTAAGAAATTTCGACCCCTAAAAAAAAAAAAAATTAGGTATATATATAGTTAGGAAATTTCATCCCCCTATAAAAAAAAAAAAAAAAAAAAAAAAAAAAAAAAACGAATAATGAGTGTCCGAATACGAGAGGTTTTATGTATGTAGTGTTATTGACGGTAGTGGTTTAAAAGCCTTCTTCTAGTTTATAAATGAGTCAACAGTTTAAGTGTTTTAAATAAGTGTTTCAGAGGTAACGAGACATTTTTTAAGAGGTCATTTGATTATCTTTATTTTGTATTTGCAGCCAAGTGTATATACAGTAAAACCTCTCGTATTCGGACCCTCATTATTCGGAATTTGCATAATTCGGACCTCCTCTTTTTTTTTTTTTTTTTTTTTTTTTTTGGGGGGGGGGGGGGGTCGAAATTTTTGTTAGCTTAATTTTTTTTTTTTTTTTTTTTTTTTTTTTTTTTTTTTTTTTAGGGGTTGAAATTTCCTAACCTAGAATGTTTTAATTTTTTTAGGTTTGAAATTTCTAACTAGATTTTTTTTTTTTTTTTTTTTTTTTTTTTTTTTTTTTTTTTTTTTTTTTTTTTTTTTAGGGTTGAAATTTCCTAACCTAGAATGTTTTTAATTTTTTTAGGGTTTGAAATTTCCTAACCTAGATTTTTTTTTTTTTTTTTTTTTTTTTTTTTTTTTTTTTAAGGGGTTGAAATTTCCTAACCTAGAATGTTTTAATTTTTTTAGGGTTTGAAATTTCCTAACCTAGATTTTTTTTTTTTTTTTTTTTTTTTTTTTTTACATATCTAAATACCCCCCTATATACTCCCCCCATTATTCGGATCCTTGCATTACTCGGACCACTCCTTGGCCCAATTAGTCCCAATATGAGAGGTTTTACTGTATTCTGGTATAAAAATGAGTCGATAGTTCAAATAAGTTTTTTCAAATAGTGTTTTGAAGCAAATGAGACTGTTAGGGACCCATTTCTTTTCTTTGTTATCCTTATCTAATTTTTATCTTATCTATTTGTCTATATAAGTGAATAATAATCTAGCAAGTGATGGCCTTATTTTGAGTTTGTTATTATTGTTATTGTTATTATCATTGTTATTATGTTTTATGTTTTTGTTACCGTAGATAACAGTGAAGTCGCCAGTTCTACGTTTCTTTGTTATGTACAGACGTGTGGTGGCGTTAATACTTACATTTGTACATCCATGATTTCAGGACAGTTAGAAGGGGCTATCTGGAGAGTCTGTGTCATTTTGTGTCTTCATCTGTGTCATATTAGGGCTATAAATGAACAAATGACAAAAATAAAACCGAGTGGCGACCTCACTATACCTACTACAGTAAAGTCGCCAAGCTAGTATTTTAACCCAACAGTTGAGTCGCCACTCTGGGGAATTCAGGGAAATTAGAGGTAACGTAAAACAAGTCTATATATTAGCTGCGGAAGATGCTTGGATATATAAAAATTCCTCTGCCAACGTGAAAATAAATTCTATTAAAGTTTGAAAGATCTGGCAAGTCTGTGTCCTGTCGCCCGAAAAGCTATTGTTTACTATCTGTCATCGCGCGAAGAAAAACGTGAGAAGCAAAATGCGCAACAGTTATATTTGCAGCTACAAAGCATAAAACAACGCTGAAACAGGGTAGATTATACAGTCATGATATAAACTACTGTGTAACATCTTCAGTGGCACATAAAAATCAGTAGTAATGCTAGAATTCGTAATATTTGGCGCCTGGCGACTTCACTGCAGGTGGCGACTTCACTGTTATCTACGGTAACTGTTAAACCAACTATTTACAACTCATCTCATGGACTCATTTCTTCCTTTTCGTTATTTTTCAGATAATTAAAACCGGGGAAACGGAAATAAGGTAAGGACATCATGCATCATTATTTGTGTTATTTACCGATTACTATTATTATTATTATTATCATCATTATCATCATCATTATTATTAGTTATCAAGGTAACAATTCGACTCGAAATAAAAGTAATAGAGAAAATATAACAATAAAAAACATAAAACAAAAAGAAAATTGAAAAAATCGAATAAAAAAGCTACAACATTACATGCAGTATTTAACTTTCTATAATTTAAAAATATTATACAATATCTAATGGATCATTCTTTTAATTTCGTTATTTTTCAGGATAATATAAAACGAAATAAATATAGTAAGAATATATATTTCTTTGTATTTTACGTATTACTATTATTATTATTATATATAATATTATATATCATTATATAATAGTTCTCATGGTAATATTTCTGCTTGTAATTTTAGTGTTAATAATTAAAATAATAACAATAGAAAACATTCTAATTAAATTTCAGTAGTAATTTGAGGTAATAATAATAATATAATACAAATAATTATATACATCAATATTTCTTTAATTTTATGTGTAATAATAATAATAATAATAATAATAATAATAATAATAATAATAATAATAGTAATAGTTCTCTATGTAATTTTCTACGTATGTAATTTTTAGTGTTAATAAATAAATAATATAATATAATAGTATATCTCTATGTAATTTACGTATGTAATTTAGGTAATAATAATAATAATATAATAATATAGTAATAGTATAGTTCTCTATGTAATTTTCTACGTATGTAATTTTTAGTGTTAATAATAATAATAATAATAATAATAGTAATAGTTCTCTTATGTAATTTTTAGTGTTAATAATAATAATAATAATAATAATAATAATAATAATAATAATAATAATAATAATAATAGTAATAGTTCTCTATGTAATTTTCTGCGTATGTAATTTTTAGTGTTAATAATAATAATAATAATAATAATAATAATAATAATAATAATAATAATAGTAATAGTAATAGTTCTCTATGTAATGTTCTACGTATGTAATTTTTAGTGTTAATAATAATAATAATAATAAGAGTAATCATTTTCTAGTACGTCATTTTAAGTGTTAGTAATGATAATAGTAGTGACAGTTATAATAGCCAGCCCCCCAGTGCCTAACACTCCCCCCTTTCCCCCACAGATATGGGGACATTATAGACGAGAAGGGAGTCTCCACGAAAAATTATATAGTTTTCGATCCACCTCATTTAGATTTTAAAGAACAGTAAGTGATATTCTCTCTCTATGTATGGTATGTATGAAGGTATGAAGGTATGAATGTATGGTTTCTGTCCTCAGTCCAACAGATAGACAAGCATAAAAGAAAAAAAGTGAACATGTTAATGGATTTAAACCTCATTGTTGTTTGTTATGATATTTAAATGTGTGTATGTGTTCTTTAGTCCAACAGGCAAATAAGTAAAGTAAAAAATATATAAGTTAAGAAATTTATATATTTATACCTCATTGTATTTTTGATGATCTTTTAAATTATGTGTGGCCGTGTTATTAGTCCCAAAAGTCATAATAATAAAAAAAATAATAAATAATAATAATAATAAATAATAATATAATAATAATAATAATAATAATACATAATAATAATAAATAAATAAATAAATAATAATAATAATAAATAATAATAATAATTAATAATAATAATAATAAATAATAAATAAATAAAAAATAAATAAATAAATAAATAAATAAATAATAAAAATAAAAATAAATAAAAAAAAAAAGTGAAAAAATCTGATTAGGTGTTGATGAAATCGTTATGTTTTTTCTGATGATCTTTTCAATGTCTGTGTTGTGGTTTATCTGGTGATCGTTTTAACATATGTGTGTTTGTTTGTGTAGTCCAAAAGATAGGACAAGTCTGTAAACAATCAGATAGATATTAGTAAAATCTTATGTTTTTTTCTGGTGGTCTTTTAAATGTACAGTAAACCCTCGATAAACCGAACCTTGTTAAACCGAACGCCGTGTTGCCTTTGAACAAGCCTCTGATACACCGAACTGTAGTTTGGCCTGTGCGGCGATTGGTGAGCCAGCGAACATGTTGGCTGGCCCCTGGGTCTCAGTGTACCTCTGCCCTCATGTGTGTGTACTAGGGACTCACTTGTTTGCTCTCTCGTCCTGCATGTTACAGTGTACTTACCTGCCTGTGTACAGTACCTACTACCCTGTACTTACCTCCCTATGTACAGTTATCTTTGTTTGAACACATTTGACCGAACGATACCGATCCTCCTCCACAACTGATCATCCTATAAACCAAACTATCGGATATTGCGATCAACCCTTCCCCCCAATTGGTGTGGTTTATCAGGGTTTACTGAATGTGTTGTGGTTTATCTGGTGACGTTTTCAATGTGTGTGTGTGTGCAGTCCCACAGGCATGCCGCTGATGAGGAAGGTGGTGGTGCAGAACAGCAGTCCCGACACCAGTGTACAGCTGCACTCCCTGTCCGGGAACACCCTGCACTTCCACTGCACCTTCTTTCAAGACAAGGTGAGAGGGTGTGTGTGTGTTATTGCCTTATTGGGTTGAGTTAAGGCCATCCTGTCTTTTCCTTTGAATAGCCTGTCAGGGTGGCAAGGTTAGTAGAGACGTGAGCTCTACAAAAGACAACAGCACTAGAGTGGGTTACACTACAGAGTAGAGTGGGTTTTTCAAGACAAGGTGAGGAATGGTGTACAGCTGTGGGGGTTTTATTTTGTTACCTTATTATATTTAGTTAAGGTCGTATGTCATTATGTCTCCCTTTTAATACTATTTTACCATATTTCATCCTAAAAACTGTGTATTTACCTAGTACTATTTACCTAGTTGTGATATATGGGAAATTATTTACACTGGTGGGGTCCCGTCTCCTTGTCTCAATGGGTCAACCTTACCTTTAAATACATGAATACTTTTGGCATCTATAATTTCACTGTCCAGGCTATTCCATATATCCTATGTGTGTGTGCGTGACTGTATGTGTGTGTATGTGTGTGGGTGTTATTGCCTTATTGGGTTGAGTTAAGGTCATCCTGTCTTTTCCTTTTAATAGCCCATCAGGGTGGCAAGGTTGGTAGAGACGTGAGCTCGCAATGTGTAGCGTCCCTGTGCATTCGGTCAGCGGTTCGAGTCCGCCTAGTTCGTGCTGGCGTGGTGGCGCTTTGTATAGTCAATAACCTTGTAGTTGGTACTTGCAAAGTGTCTAGATAGGATGAAAATCTTATCTTATCTTATCTTTGAATACTATTTTATCATATGTCATCGTTAAAACTGTGTGTGTGTGTTTACTTCATTTTATTGTCATAGGATTGAGTTAAATTAATTATGTATTTAACTGTTCATACTATATTTGATCATATTTCATTTTAAAAGCTGTATTTACCTAGTTTTGATACACAGGAAATTATTTACACTGGTGGGGTCCCGTCTCCTTGTCTCAATGGGTCAATCTTACCTTTAAAAACATGAATACTTTTGGCATCTATAATTTCACTGTCCAGGCTATTCCATATATCCTATGTGTGTGTGTGACGATGCACTAGTATGTGTGTGTGTGTGTGTGTGTTCCAGGGGGTGGTGCAGATATGTGTGTGTGGTGGTGTTGAAGGTGGTGGTGCAGATATATGTGTGTGTGTAGTGGTGGTCTAAAAGGTGTGATGGTGTTGCAGGTGGTGGTGCAGATATGTGTGTGTGTGTGTGTAGTGGTGGTCTAAAAGGTGTGATGGTGTTGCAGGTGGTGGTGCAGATATGTGTGTGTGTGTAGTGGTCTAAAAGGTGTGATGGTGTTGCAGGTGGTGGTGCAGATATATGTGTGTGTGTGTGTGTAGTGGTCTAAAAGGTGTGATGGTGTTGCAGGTGGTGGTGCAGATATGTGTGTGTGTGTGTGTGTGTGTGTGTGTAGTGGTCTAAAAGGTGTGATGGTGTTGCAGGTGGTGGTGCAGATATGTGTGTGTGTGTGTGTGTGTGTGTGTGTGTGTGTAGTGGTCTAAAAGGTGTGATGGTGTTGCAGGTGGTGGTGCCGGGGGGCAACACGTCGTTTGATGTGGTGTTCCTGGGCCGGGAGGAAGGCCTCATCGAGAACACCATCTTCATACACACCTCCATCGGCACCTATAAATACGGGGTGAGGCCTCGGGGTGGTGATGATGGTGTTATTAATTCTGTCATTGTTTATTTTAAGTTTGCCAGATGTAAATTGTCTATGTATTTACTTTTTACTTATCGGTATTTGTTTATTTATTTATTTATTTATTTATTATTATATTACTTTACGTTTGAGCCTATTGAGCCTTTTTTTCCCCACCCCATTTTTTCCTGATTATCCTTTTCTTATCTTTCCATTTTTTTCCCTATGACCTCTCTTTTTTCCCTATGACCCCTCTTTTTTCCCTATATGACCCCTCTTTTTTCCCTATGACCCCTCTTTTTTCCCTATGACCCCTCTTTTTTCCCTATGACCCCTCTTTTTTCCCTATGACCCCTCTTTTTTCCCTATGACCCCTCTTTTTTCCCTATATGACCCCTCTTTTTTCCCTATGACCCCTCTTTTTTCCATGACCCCTCTTTTTTCCCCATGACCCCTCTTTTTTCCCCATGACCCCTCTTTTTTCCCTATGACCCCTCTTTTTTCCCCATGACCCCTCTTTTTTCCCCATGACCCCTCTTTTTTCCCCATGACCCCTCTTTTTTCCCCATGACCCCTCTTTTTTCCCCATGACCCCTCTTTTTTCCCTATGACCCCTCTTTTTTCCCTATGACCCCTCTTTTTTCCCCATGACCCCTCTTTTTTCCCTATGACCCCTCTTTTTTCCCCATGACCCCTCTTTTTTCCCTATGACCCCTCTTTTTTCCATATATGACCCCTCTTTTTCCCTATCACCCCTCTTTTTTCCCTATCACCCCTCTTTTTTCCCTATGACCCCTCTTTTTTCCCTATGACCCCTCTTTTTTCCGTATCACCCCTCTTTTTTCCCTATGACCCCTCTTTTTTCCATATATGACCCCTCTTTTTTCCCTATGACCTCTCTTTTTTCCCTATATGACCCCTCTTTTTTCCCTATATGACCCCTCTTTTTTCCCTATATGACCCCTCTTTTTTCCCTATATGACCCCTCTTTTTTCCATATATGACCCCTCCCTTCCCCCCTTTGTTTTTGTTTTTTTGTTTTTTCCCATGATATGATGAGTATATGACCCCCCACTTTTTTTTGGTGACCCGATATAACCCTCCCGTTGACCCCCCACAGGTGCGGGCGGTAGGGACGAGTAATCCCTACAGACTGCGGCCGCTGGTGGGGGTCAGAATGCCCCTCAACTCCTCCTACTCCCCTCTCATCCAACTCCACAACCCACACCCTCACTCCTTGCAGGTAAGTGTGGGTGTGTGTGTTTACCTAGTAGTGTTTTACAGGGCCTGAGCTACACTGGTGGGGTCCCGTCTCCGTAGCTACATTTATCCAGTCTTTCCTTCAACTGGTACACATTCTTTGGCGATATCACCTCCTCGTTTAGTCCATTGCAAACTTGTACATTGCTATGAGGGAAGCTGTACTTCTTTATGTTGTTCAGGCATCTCCCTTTTGCTAGTTGTTTTGTATGTGCTCTTGTGTAGCGACCTTCTCTTTGTTTCCGAGTCAGTAGTCTCTCGTGGTCTGTTTCTTCCATCTTTGTTATCAGCTTAAACATTGTTATTAAGTCTCCTCTTTCTCTTCTCTGCTCGAGTGTTGGTCACTTTATTTCCTTCAACCTTTCCTCATAAGAAAGTTCTTAGCTTCTAGTTTTGTGTGTGTGTGTTACCTGTCTATGTACAGATTAATATCATATAATTGAATTACAGCTAAGTATTAATTATCCGACCTTGGGGGGACCGAAGGTAGGTCGGATAATTGGAATAGTCAGATGTTCGGATATCACAGTAACCATAAACGTAAGGACAAAATGGTATAGAACATAAAAGATGCAGCTCTTGAAGGCCGAGCCAGTGGTAGACGCGAAAGTAAAATTCATGCATAAATAAAGCCACAAATCAATGTTTTCTCAATACTAAAAAAAACTAAGTAAAATAAATGGCCAAAACAAGACACAATGTGGTGGTGAAAAAAGTCGGTTGTTTGGACAAGTCGGATGTTGGGAATTTGGCTGTACGTCATATTTTACCTCATTGATTCATATATTATACATTATTGAATTAGGTCCATGTGTGTTTGTTCATACCTAATTCTTACCTAATCAAATAATCTACCAGGATTGAATCAAGCGTGTTATGGTATCATGTCCTGTCCTGTATAACTATCTTCATCTTAGTTGTCTGTTTTTGCCACACTCAATTACTTCCAATGTATAACAAACAACAGTAAGGATTTCTTTAGGTCACAAAATCAAGACCCACAGAACAAGGTCATAAAATCATCACACCCATATATATCCTCTGGTTTTTTTAACGAGGTGAAAATTCCATTCTATCTTAAGGTCTCCTGGTTAAAATGATGCCTGTGTTTACCTGATAATATGGTTAACTATGATAAAATACAACTGAAATTAAGAAGAAGTGTAGTATTCCCTTCTCCTGGTTAAAATGATGCCTATGTTTACCTGATACTATGGTTAACTGATAAAATACAACAGAAATTAAGAAGAAGTGTAGTATTCCCTTCTGGTTAAAATGATGCCTGTGTTTACCTGATACTATGGTTAACTATGATAAAATACAACTGAAATTAAGAAGAAGTGTAGTATTCCCTTCTGGTTAAAATGATGCCTGTGTTTACCTGATACTAGGGTTAACTGATAAAATACAGCTGATATTAAAAGAAGCGTAGTATTCCCTTCTGGTTAAAATGATGCCTGTGTTTACCTGATAATATGGTTAACTGATAGGGATTCCTGCAAGGACTATTGGTTTGATAACTGGTCTGTATTCTGGGACTGAGAGTGCTGTGAAGTGTGGGGCAGGTGTATCCAGCTTCTTTCCTGTGAATACAGGAGTGAGGCAAGGGTGCGTCCTTGCCCCATCACTTTTCAACGCTTGTATGGACTGGGTATTGGACAAGGTTGTAGATCAAAGTGATTGTGGAGCATCCGTTGGCAACACCAAGATCACTGATCTTGTTTTTGCCGATGATGCAGTAATCTTTGCTGAGTCGCTGGAGGTCCTGGTGATGGCTCTCGAGGCGCTGCACGAGGAGGCAAAGCCTTTGGGACTTGAGGTCTCCTGGCTCAAGACCAAGGTCCAGGTGTTTGGAGACTTACTAGATGAAGCAGTACAGTCTGTTCATGCATGTGGCGAGGACATTGAGATCTTGGAAAGTTTTACATACCTTGGTAGCGCAGTCCATAATGACGGCGGGTCACGTCAAGAAGTCTTACGGCGGATTGGCATAGCCCACGGTGTTATGTACTCGCTCAGCGGGAGTATTTGGCGTTGTCGGTACCTGTGCAGAAGGACAAAGATCAGGATCTTCAAATCGCTTGTGATCCCTGTCTTACTCTATGGTTGTGAGACATGGACACTAAATAGTGACTTGAAGAGACGAATCAATGCCTTTGGTAATAAGTGTCTTCGCAGAATCATGGGATATCGCTGGGATGATTACGTGTCAAATCAGCGATTGCACCGTGAGACTGAATCGAGGCCTATTACCTGCATAGTCCGTCAGCTATCTTCGCCAACTTCGGCTATATGGGCATGTGGCACGCTACCCTGAAACCGATCCTTTCCATCGGGTTGTATCTGTAAGAGACAATCCGGCGTGGAGGAGGCCAAGGGGGCGCCCACAAGGCTCGTGGCTGGGGCAAGTTGATGTTTCTTGTCGAGAGCTGCTTGGTATGGGAAAGGAGCCTGCATGGGAACTCGCGCGTGGTGACCCTCGGGAGTGGCGTCGTAGGGTGGGCGAGGCGACGCGCCCCCGCTTAAAATGATGCCTGTGTTTACCTGATAATAGGGTTAACTGATAAAATACAACAGAAATTAAGAAGAAGCGTAGTATTCCCTTCTCCTAGTTAAAATGATGCCTGTGTTTACCTGATAATAGGGTTAACTGATAAAATACAACAGAAATTAAGAAGAAGCGTAGTATTCCCTTCTCCTAGTTAAAATGATGCCTGTGTTTACCTGATAATAGGGTTAACTGATAAAATACAACAGAAATTTAGAAGAAGCGTAGTATTCCCTTCTCCTAGTTAAAATGATGCCTGTGTTTACCTGATAATAGGGTTAACTGATAAAATACAACAGAAATTAAGAAGAAGCGTAGTATTCCCTTCTCCTAGTTAAAATGATGCCTGTGTTTACCTGATAATAGGGTTAACTGATAAAATACAACAGAAATTAAGAAGAAGCGTAGTATTCCCTTCTCCTAGTTAAAATGATGCCTGTGTTTACCTGATAATAGGGTTAACTGATAAAATACAACAGAAATTTAGAAGAAGCGTAGTATTCCCTTCTCCTGGCATCCAATATCAGTCAGTAAGCAGCAAGGGGGCAGCATTTTTCACCTTGTTCAAAAAGCAGAGCATAGGTCAGGTATTGCAGGGTGCCTTCCATAGCCTGCCCCGCCATTACAGGTCACGGAGATGTACAGCACCGGGGGCGACCTGCACCTGGAGCTGCTGTCTGGCCTGCAGGAGGGGCAGAAGGCCATGTGGAGCATCCAGCCCTACCACACACAGCCACTCATGCGGGCCAACTTTGTGGCCAGGCGGGAGAACAACCACACGGCCTATGTCAGGTGCGTGGCCGGGACACTGACCTCTTACTGACCCTTTCTAACCCTGACCTTTTTTTTTTACTTTTTTTTCTAATTGATCTTAAAACCCATTCTTACCCTGACCTTTTTCAACCCTATTTTTCCTTGCCCTTAACTAACCCTTTCTTACCCTGACCTTTAAAAAAATAATGACTTGACCTTAAAGCCTATCCTTACCTTGACTCTTTTTTTACTTTTTTCTCCCCTGACCTTAAAACCCATTCTTACCCTGACTTTATTTTTACTTTAATTTTGACTTGACCTTTATTAAACTCCTTACCCTGACCTTTTTTACCCATTTTTTCGTTGATTTTGATTAACTTTTTCCTACCTGACCTTTATATTTCCCTGACCATTTACTAACCTTTTTCTCCTCTGACCTTAAAACCCATTCCCTGACCTTTTTCAACCCTATTTTTCCTTGACCTTTACTAACCCGACCTTTTTTCCTTGACCTTACCAATCCTTCTCACGGTGACCTTTCTCCACCGCCCCCCAGGATCGTGACCAGTGAGACGGACAGCGACTACCTGGTGGTGCCGGTGGAGGTGGAGGTGTCTGGCCAGCCGGGACTGTTCTGCCCCCACGACGGCCTGCACTTTGGCCTGCGCACCCCCCACGACCCCCCCACCACCCTGCCCCTCCACCTCCTTAACTCTGCACACAAACACATCCATATCCAAGTAAGTGTGGCTGTATATTCATCTACAGGGAGGTCCCGTTATACGAGCATTCGGTATACGAGAAATCAATGATACGAACTGAGTAAATTAGGGTCTATTTTCAATATACGAGATCGAAAATCCAATGCTACGACATTCAAACTGGCGTGAGTAAATGCGCCAAATTCGAAATGCGCGCCCTACCACGTGTGCATCTGGGCTGTATGATGATGTACAATGATTCAGATGCTCAGAGACGAGTTTGTGGGCAGTGGAAGAGGTCTGGGCAGTCCTCCCTTGTCCCTTACCTACCTAACACAGCGTTCACACACAAGTTTATTACGGCGAGAATGTAGGTAAGTGCAGTGGAGTGATGCCACGAGGAACACAGGGAGAGGAGTGATGTGTTGCCTCAGATGGTAGGTAGGTAACTGCCTGAATATAGGACTCCCGGGCTGGACAAAGGGGGATTTGGTTGACCCCAGACAGGTCACCCCTAGCAAGGCGTGACCTGAAGGGTAATTAAGCATATGGCACGGCTTGACCTTTAGGCGTAATTAGCCAGGTGTGTGGCCCCAACCTTGGGACCGCTACACTACCTTCTCTTGTATCACTCGGCGTCCCCTACATTACAACGTCTTTTTTGCTTGTTATGCATGTTTTATGTTTAATTAATGTGCAGTTATGTTATTTTGTGTGCTATTTTCTCTTTCAGAATGCTTTTTATACAGAATAGGTAGTACAGTGTGGGTAATATAGACGCTGTGTGTTTGTTGTGTTTGATAAAGTTTATTTTAGCTTGAAAAACATGTCTTTGATGGGGTCCTGGAACCAAACCTATATTTTACCATTAGTTATGTATTTCACTATACCAGATTTCTCTTTACGAGTATGCCAGGTGGAACCTAACTGCTCGTATTTTCGGGACTTCCCTGTAGTTGTATTAAACGGGGTCTGAACTACACTGGTGTGGCCCCGTCTCCATATCTACATTTTATCATTCATCCTTAGTGCTTAGTCTTAGTGTTGGGGGAAGCCACCACCCCGGGAGGCGGGTCACAAACCTTCAGCTAACACCCGGTACCCATTCACTGCTGGGTGGACAGTGGCTCGGGTTTTAAGAAGACCGCCCATCTCTCTCCACTCCGCTCAGGGATCGAACCCGGGACTTCTTGGTTGTGAGCCGAGTGTGCTAACCACTACACTACGGAGTACCCCATGTGTGTGTGTGTGTGTGTGGTGTGTGTGTGTGTGTGTGTGTGTGTGTGTGTGTGTTGTGTGTGTGTGTGTGTGTGTGTCTTTATCATCATTATATATCTATTTTTCTTGATCTAGTTTGTCACTTTGGTCTAATTTAACCTATTTGTCCTAGATCTTTTTCTTTCATATTCAAGTAGTGTGTGTGTGTGTGTTTTATCATCATTATTTATCGTTTTCTTTCTATCTAGGTCGTTCTTAACTACCTCGTAACATTGTATCTTCCTTCCTCACAGAACGTCATAACCACACCCGTCAATGAGGCGATAAGCATTGACTTCCGGCCCATGAAGATCCCCCCGGGCACCGTACGGCCCACACAGGTGGCCACCGTCACCTTCGACCGTAAGTGTCCGTGTGTGTGTGTGTGTGTGTGTGTATGTTGGGTTGGTTAGAGGGATCTGTCTATTTTGTTTTCCTGGGCTTATTTTGGGTTTTTGTAGTCTTGAAATTTTTGGGGTGTCAGAAATGGTATGTTAGAATAAGTGTGTGTGTGTGTGTTTGTGTGATTTTATGGTGGCGTTATTTGTTTTTTTGTGTGTTTGTGTGATTTTATGGTGGCGTTATTTGTTTTTTTGTGTTTTTTTTGGTTTGTTTAGAGGGAAAAAAATAAAAAGAGTTGTTTGTTTGTTTTGATGGTTCTCTTATTTCTCTTTTTTTTGCTCTCCTTCTTTCTAACATCCACTCCCTCATCCTCTCTCCCCTTCATCACCCAACATGTAGTCTTTGCCCTACCTATCATTACCACTCTCCACCTATCCCCTCTACCACCACCAGTAGCGCAGCCAGAGTGGGGGTGAGCCAACACAATAAAATTTCGCCGTGTGTTCGAGAATAGTTAGGAAATCATATGTCAAATAATTGTTAGATCCATGCAGGGTGTAATTAATATTGACACATACTTCATAAGACTTACTTTACTTGATGAGTGAGCATGGACGAAGCCAAGAGATGAATCAAATATTGCACGATTTGGACGTATGGACTGTTATAGCAAGATGGCTGGGTGATTTAGCAATGCAGCAACTCGCAGGGTGAAATGCAGTGTTTTCACATTTCTCATGGCTAACCCTTTCATTCCCTAGCCTTTTCTTACCTTTATTTCATTGATTTTGATGAACTCTTTCCTACCTGACCTTAATATTTCCCTGACCATTTACTAACCTTTTTCTCCTCTGACCTTAAAACCCATCCCATTGAGGCACCCCAAAAAAATATATTTATATTTCTGGCTGTGCCCCTGACCACCACCACTACCCTTCCTCCCCCAGCCTCCAAAGTCACCACTACCCTTGCTCCCCCAGCCTCCAAAGTCACCACTACCCTTCCTCCCCCAGCCTCCAAAGTCACCACTACCCTTCCTCCCCCAGCCTCCAAAGTCACCATTTCCCCTTCCCCCCCAGCCTCCAAAGTCACCACTACCCTTCCCCCCCCAGCCTCCAAAGTCCCCACTAACCCTTCCTCCCCCAGCCTCCAAAGTCACCACTACCCTTTCCCCTCCCCAGCCTCCAAATCACCACTACCCTTCCTCCCCAGCCTCCAAAGTCACCACTACCCTTCCTCCCAGCCTCCAAAGTCACCACTACCCTTCCTCCCCAGCCTCCAAAAGTCACCACTACCTTCCTCCCCCAGCCTCCAAAGTCACCCTACCCTTGCTCCCCCAGCCTCCAAAGTCCCCACTACCCTTCCTCCCCCAGCCTCAAAGTCACCACTACCCTTCCTCCCCAGCCTCCAAAGTCACCACTACCCTTCCTCCCCAGCCTCCAAAGTCACCACTACCCTTCCCCCCCAGCCTCCAAGTCACCACTACCCTTCCCCCCCAGCCTCCAAAGTCCCACTACCCTTCCTCCCAGCCTCCAAAGTCACCACTACCCTTCCTCCCAGCCCCCAAAAGTCACCACTACCCTTCCCTCCCCAGCCTCCAAAGTCACCATACCCTTCCTCCCCAGCCTCCAAAGTCCCCACTACCCTTCCCCCCCCAGCTCCAAAGTCACCACTACCCTTCCTCCCCAGCCTCCAAAGTCACCACTACCCTTCCTCCCCACCTCCAAAGTCACCACTACCCTTCCTCTCCCCAGCCTCCAAGTAAACCACTACCCTTGCTCCCCCAGCCTCCAAAGTCACCACTACCCTTCCTCCCCCAGCCTCCAAAAGTCACCACTACCCTTGTCCCCCAGCCTCCAAAAGTCACCATACCCTTGCTCCCCCAGCCTCCAAAGCACCACTACCCTTGCTCCCCCAGCCTCCAAAGTCACCACTACCCTTCCTCCCCCAGCCTCCAAAGTCACCACTACCCTTCCTCCCCCAGCCTCCAAAGCCCACCACTAACCCTTCCCCCCCAGCCTCCAAAGTCCCACTACCCTTCCTCCCCCAGCCCAAAAGTCACCACTACCCTTCCCCCCACAGCCTCCAAAGTCACCACTACCCTTGCTCCCCCAGCCTCCAAAGCCCACCACTACCCTTCCTCCCCCAGCCTCCAAAGTCACCACTACCCTTCCCCCCCCAGCCTCCAAAGTCACCACTACCCTTCCTCCCCCAGCCTCCAAAGTCACCACTACCCTTCCTCCCCCAGCCTCCAAAGTCACCATACCCTTCCTCCCCCATCCTCCAAAGTCACCACTACCCTTCCTTCCCCAGCCTCCAAAGTCACCACTACCTTCCTCCCCACCCCCAAAGTCCCCACTACCCTTCCTCCCCCAGCCTCCAAAGTCACCACTCCCCTTTCCTCCCCCAGCCTCCAAAGTCACCACTACCCTTCCTCCCCACCTCCAAAGTCACCACTACCCTTCCTCCCCCCTTTCCAAAGTCACCACTCCCCTTTCCCCCAGCCTCCAAAGTCACCAATACCCTTCCTCCCCAGCCTCCAAAGTCACCACTACCCTTGCCCCCCATCCTCCAAAGTCACCACTACCCTTCCTCCCACAGCCTCCAAAGCCCACCACTACCCTTCCTCCCCCAGCCTCCAAAGTCACCACTACCCTTGCTCCCCCATCCTCCAAAGTCACCACTACCCTTCCTCCCAAAAGCCTCCAAAGTCACCACTCCCCTTCCTCCCACAGCCTCCAAAGTCACCACAAACCCTTCCTCCCCCAGCCTCCAAGTCACCACTACCCTTGCTCCCCCATCCTCCAAAGTCACCACTACCCTTCCTCCCACAGCCTCCAAAGTCACCACTACCCTTGCCCCCCCCATCCTCCAAAGTCACCACTACCCTTCCTCCCACAGCCTCCAAAGTAAACCACTACCCTTCCTCCCCCATCCTCCAAAGTCACCATACCCTTCCTCCCCCAGCCTCCAAAAGTCACCACTACCCTTGCTCCCCCAGCCTCCAAAGCCCACCACTACCTTCCTCCCCCAGCCCCAAGTCACCAACCCTTGTTTCCCCATCCTCCAAAGTCACCACTACCCTTCCTCCCACAGCCTCCAAAGTCACCACTACCCTTCCTCCCCCAGCCTCCAAAGTCACCACTACCCTTCCTCCCCCAGCCTCCAAAGTCACCACTACCCTTCCTCCCCAGCCTCCAAAGTCACCACTACCCTTCCTCCCCCAGCCTCCAAAGTCACACTACCCTTCCTCCCACAGCCTCCAAAGTCACCACTACCCTTCCTCCCCAGCCTCCAAAGTCACCACTACCTTTCCTCCCCCAGCCTCCAAAGTCACCACTACCCTTCCTCCCCCAGCCTCCAAAGTCACCACTACCCTTCCTCCCCCATCCCCCAAAGTCACCACTACCCTTCCTCCCCCGCCTCCAAAGTCACCACTACCCTCCTCCCCCAGCCTCCAAAGTCACCACTACTCTTCCCCCCCCAGCCTCCAAAGTCACCACTACCCTTTCCTCCCCAGCCTCCAAAGTCACCACTACCCTTCCTCCACAGCCTCCAAAGTCACCACTACCCTTCCCCCCCCAGCCCCCCAAAGTCACCACTACCCTTCCTCCCACAGCCTCCAAAGTCACCACTACCCTTCCCCCCCCCCACCCTTCCAAAGTCACCACTACCCTTCCTCCCCAGCCTCCAAAGTCACCACTAACCCTTCCTCCCACAGCCTCCAAAGTCACCACTACCCTTCCTCCCCAGCCTCCAAAGTCACCACTACCCTTCCCCCCCAGCCTCCAAAGTACCACAAACCCTTCCTCCCCAGCCTCCAAAGTCACCACTACCCTTTCCCTCCCCCAGCCTCCAAAGTCACCACTACCTCTCCTCCCCCAGCTCCAAAGTCACCACTACCTTTCCTCCCCCACCTCCAAAGTCACCACTACCCTTCCCCCCCAGCCTCCAAAGTCCCACTACCCTTCCTCCCAGCCTCCAAAGTCACCACTACCCTTCCTCCCCCAGCTTTTTCCAAAGTCACCACTACCCTTCCTCCCCCAGCCTCCAAAGTCACCACTACCTTTCCTCCCCAGCCTCCAAAGTCACCACTACCCTTCCTCCCACAGCCTCCAAAAGTCACCACTACCCTTCCTCCCCCAGCCTCCAAAGTCACCACTACCTTTCCTCCCCCAGCCTCCAAAGTCACCACTACCCTTCCTCCCCCAGCCTCCAAGTCACCACTACCTTTCCTCCCAGCCTCCAAAGTCAACCACTCCCCTTCCTCCCCAGCCTCCAAAGTCACCACTACCTTCCTCCCACAGCCTCCAAAGTCACCACTACCCTTCCCCCCCAGCCTCCAAGTCACCACTACCCTTCCTCCCCCAGCCTCCAAAGTCACCACTACCCTTCCTCCCCAAGCTCCAAAGTCACCACTACCTTTCCTCCCCCAGCCTCCAAAGTCACCACTACCCTTCCTCCCACAGCCTCCAAAGCACCACTACCCTTCCTCCCACAGCCCCCAAAAGTCACCACTACCCTTCCTCCCCCAGCCTCCAAAGTCCCCAAACTACCTTTCCTCCCCCACCCTCCAAAGTCACCACTACCCTTCCTCCAGCCTCCAAAGTCACACTACCTTTCCTCCCCCAGCCTCCAAAGTCACCACTACCCTTCCCCCACAGCCCCAAAAGTCACCACTACCCTTCCTCCCACAGCCTCCAAAGTCACCACTACCCTTGCTCCCCCACCTCCAAAGTCACCACTACCCTTCCTCCCCAGCCTCCAAAGTCACCACTACCCTTCCTCCCCAAGCCTCCAAAGTCCCCACTACCCTTCCTCCCCAGCCTCCAAAGTCACCCTACCCTTCCTCCCCAGCCTCCAAAGTCCCCACTACCCTTCCTCCCCCAGCTCCAAGTCACCACTACCCTTCCTCCCCAGCCCCCAAAAGTCACCACTACCCTTCCCCCCCCAGCCTCCAAAGTCACCACTACCCCTTGCTCCCCCAGCCCCCAAAAGTCACCACTACCCTTCCTCCCCAGCCTCCAAAGTCACCACTACCCTTCCTCCCCAGCCTCCAAAGTCACCACTACCCTTCCTCCCCAGCCTCCAAAGTCACCACTACCCTTCCTCCCCAGCCTCCAAAGTCACCACTACCCTTCCTCCCCCAGCCTCCAAAGTCACCACTACCTTTCTCCCCCAGCCTCCAAAGTCACCACTACCCTTCCTCCCCAGCCTCCAAATTTCACCACTACCCTTCCTCCAGCCTCCAAAGTCACCACTACCCTTCCCCCCCAGCCCCCAAAGTCACCACTACCCTTCCTCCCAGCCTCCAAAGTCACCACTACCCTTCCTCCCCCAGCCTCCAAAGTCACCACGGGCAAGAAGGTCTCCGGCAAGATCCTGGTGAAGAGCAAAGTGTCGGCGTACAAGCTTAGCGTGCTCTTCACGGTGGACCTGCTACACGGGGCCCTGCTCTTCAACACATCCATCACCAAGTTCTACACGGGCACAGGTGAGAGGGGAGGGAGAGGGAGAGAGGGGGGGAAAAAGAGAGGGAGAGAGAAAGAGAGGGGGAAAGGAGGGAGGGGGGACAGGCTTGGCTTTGGGAATGGGTACCTAGGCTATGTTAGTAAAGTATAAGATTAATTTGAAGAAAGAACAAAAATATTGGGAAAGCGAGAGAGAGACTTCAGATATTGGTAGGTAATGTTAGTCAAGGAAAAGATTAATTTGAAGAAAAAAGAAGAAAAAAGATATTGAGAGAGTATCAGTGAGAGAGAGAGAGAGAGAGAGAGAGAAAAGGAGGGAGGTATGTGTCTGTCTATGTCTGTCTGTCTCTTCAACACCTCCATCACTAAGCTCTACACAGGCACAGGTGAGGGGGGGGGAGAGGGGTCAGGGCTGTATTATCCATAAAGCTGACGAGGCTGAAGCCGAGGGGCCCCTCAGGGAGTAGTGGCCCGCCAATTCTTTTTTTGCTGAGGCACTGTGAAAAAATTGTGAATAGAATCCTTCATGAGACCCTCAAAATGGATATAGAGTTATGTACTGCGATGTAGTACCTGCTATCAACCCAGGCTAACAAAACCACACACTCACACACATACGTTCAATCCAAGCTAACAAAAGAAACAGAAAAACTTTTAAACCAAAGTAACAAAAAAACACACTTACGCAAACATTTTCACCCCAAACTAACACAAAAAAACTCACATTCTCTCCGCCTCACAGACCCCCAGACGCCAGACTCTGGAGGGGGCGTCACGCTGGGCACCCTGGCGGAGCGCATTCTGGGTGTGGACGTGGGGGAAGGGGGAGGGCGAGGGGGGGTGACCAGTAATTCCAGCCGGGAGCCCAGAAACCTGACCCTGGCCAACACCTTCCCCTGTCCCGTGGTCATGTACAACCTCACGCTGCCCGATGAAGCCAGGAAACATTTTGAGGTATGTTCATGTTCTTATGTTATCCGGGGGTTTTGTAGCTCCATTATGTTCTCATGTTATGTTATCCTGGTGTTTTGTAGCTTCATTATGTTCTCATGTTGTTATGTTATCCAGGGGTTTTGTAGCTTCATTATGTTCTCATGTTGTTATGTTATCTGGGGGTTTTTGTAGCTCCATTATGTTCTCATGTTGTTATGTTATCCGGGGGTTTTGTAGCTTCATTATGTTCATGTTGTTATGTTATCCGGGGGTTTTTTAGCTTCATTATGTTATGTTGTTATGTTTTCCAGGGGGTTTGTAGCTTTATTATGTTCATGTTGTTATGTTATCCAGGGGTTTTGTAGCTTCATTATGTTCTCATGTTGTTATGTTATCCGGGGGTTTTGTAGCTTCATTATGTTCATGTTGTTATGTTATCCGGGGGTTTTGTAGCTTCATTATGTTCATGTTGTTATGTTATCCGGGGGTTTTGTAGCTTCATTATGTTCTCATGTTATGTTATCCGGGGGTTTTGTAGCTTCCCTATGTTCTGATGTTATGTTATCCGGGGGTTTTGTAGCTTCCCTATGTTCTGATGTTGTTATGTTATCCGGGGGTTTTTTAGCTTCATTATGTTATGTGTTATGTTTTCCAGGGGTTTTGTAGCTTCATTATGTTCATGTTGTTATGTTATTTCCCGGGGGTTTTGTAGCTTCATTATGTTCATGTTGTTTTTGTTATCCGGGGGTTTTGTAGCTTCATTATGTCATGGGTTTTTATGTTATCCCGGGGGTTTTTTTAGCTTCATTATGTTCATGTTATGTTATTTCCGGGGTTTTGTAGCTTCATTATGTTCATGTTGTTATGTTATCCGGGGGTTTTGTAGCTCCATTATGTTCATGTTGTTATGTTATCCGGGGGTTTTTTTAGCTTCATTATGTTCATGTTGTTTATGTTATCCGGGGGTTTTTTAGCTTCCTTATGTTCTCATGTTGTTATGTTATCCGGGGTTTTTGTAGCTTCATTATTTCATGTTTTTTATGTTTTCCGGGGGTTTTGTAGCTTCATTATGTTTATGTTATGTTTATCCGGGGGTTTTGTAGCTTCATTATTTCATGTTGTTATGTTTTCCAGGGGTTTTGTAGCTTCATTATGTTCATGTTCTTATGTTTCCGGGGGTTTTGTAGCTTCATTATGTTCATGTTTTTATGTTTTCCAGGGGTTTTTTTAGCTTCATTATGTTCTCATGTTTTTGTTATCCGGGGGTTTTGGTAGCTTCATTTATGTTCATGTTGTTATGTTATCCGGGGGTTTTGTAGCTTCATTATGTTCATGTTGTTATGTTATCCGGGGGTTTGTAGCTTCATTATGTTCATGTTCTTATGTTTTCCGGGGGTTTTGTAGCTCATTATGTTTATCCGGGGGTTTTGTAGCTTCATTATGTTCATGTTCTTATGTTATCCGGGGGTTTGTACTTCATTATGTTATCCGGGGGTTTTGTAGCTTCATTATGTTATCCGGGGTTTTTGTAGCTCATTATGTTATCCGGGGGTTTTGTGCTTCATTTTGTTATCCGGGGTTTTGTAGCTTCATTATGTTATCGGGGGTTTTTTTAGCTTCATTATGTTCATGTTAGTTATCCGGGGGTTTTTTAGCTTTCATTATGTTCATGTTGTTATGTTATCCGGGGGGTTTGTAGCTTCCCTTATGTTCTCATGTTGTTATGTTATCCGGGGTTTTGTAGCTTCATTAGTTCTCATGTTGTTATGTTATCCGGGGTTTTTGTAGCTTCATTATGTTTATGTTGGTTATGGTATCCGGGGGTTGTAGCTTCCTTATGTTCTCATGTTGTTATGTTATCCGGGGTTTTGTAGCTTCATTTTGTTCATGTTGTTATGTTATCCGGGGGTTTTGAGCTTCCCCTTATGTTCTCATGTTGTTATGTTATCCGGGGGTTTTTTTTGTAGCTTCATTATGTTCATGTTTGTTAGTATCCGGGGTTTTGTAGCTTCATTATGTTCTGTTGTTATGTTATCCGGGGGTTTTGTAGCTTCATTATGTTCTCATGTTTGTTATGTTATCCGGGGGTTTTGTAGCTTCATTATGTTTCTCATGTTGTTTGTTATCCGGGGGTTTTTGTAGCTTCATTATGTTCATGTTCTTATGTTATCCTGGAGTTTTGTAGCTTCATTATGTTCATGTTGTTATGTTATCCGGGGTTTTTGTAGCTTCATTAGTTCATGTTTTTTATGTTATCCGGGGGTTTTGTAGCTTCCTTATGTTCATGTTGTTATGTATCCAGGGGTTTTGTAGCTTCATTATGTTCATGTTGTTATGTTATCCGGGGGTTTTGTAGCTTTATTATGTTCATGGTTTTTATGTTATCCGGGGTTTTGTAGCTTCCTTATGTTCTCATGTTGTTATGTTATCCGGGGGTTTTGTAGCTTCATTATGTTCATGTTGTTATGTTATCCGGGGGTTTTGTAGCTTCCTTATGTTCTCATGTTGTTATGTTATCCGGGGGTTTTGTAGCTTCATTATGTTCATGTTGTTATGTTATCCTGGGGTTTTGTAGCTTCATTATGTTCATGTTGTTATGTTATCCGGGGGTTTTTTTAGCTTCATTATGTTCATGTTGTTATGTTATCCAGGGGTTTTGGGAGCTTCATTATGTTCTCATGTTGTTATGTTACCGGGGTTTTTGTAGCTTCATTATGTTTATGTTGTTATGTTATCCAGGGGTTTTGTAGCTTCATTATTCATGTTGTTATGTTATCCGGGGGTTTTGTAGCTTCATTATGTTCTTATGTTATCCGGGGGTTTTGTAGCTTCATTATGTTCTTATGTTATCCGGGGGTTTTTTAGCTTTATTAGTTCTTAAAGTTATCCGGGGGTTTTGTAGCTTCATTATGTTCATGTTCTTAATGTTATCCGGGGGTTTTGTAGCTTCATTATGTTCATGTTCTTAATGTTATCCGGGGGTTTTGTAGCTTCATTATGTTCATGTTCTTAATGTTATCCGGGGGTTTTGTAGCTTCATTATGTTCATGTTCTTAATGTTATCCGGGGGTTTTATAGCTTCATTATGTTATCCGGGGGTTTTGTAGCTTCATTATGTTCATGTTCTTAATGTTATCCGGGGGTTTTGTAGCTTCATTATGTTATCCGGGGGTTTTGTAGCTTCATTATGTTCATGTTATGTTATCCGGGGGTTTTGTAGCTTCCCTATTATATGTTGTAATGTTCACCTATTCCCTATCCCTCCCTAACCTCTGTGCCCCGGGTGTTACAGGTGGGGTGGGCGGGGCCGGTGGTGGTGGGGGAGGGCCAGAGTGCTCACGTGGCCTCGCTGCGCCTGCTCAGTGTGGGGACAGACGCCCGGCTGTCCACCTCCCTCACCGTGCACACCAACATCACCACCATCAAGATACAGCTCGTAGCCTACAACGGGAAGCTAACCAAGGTAGGGTAGGTTTAGTTCGGTATTTGTGGTCTGTTTTTTTCATTCTCATTTAGGTGTGTGTGTTTTATGGATTTCTTATCATCTTGTGTGAGTGTGTAGAGAGAGAGAGAGAGAGGAAGGGAAGGTTGTGTGTGTGTGTGTGTAGAGAGAGAGAGAGAGAGAGAGGAAGGGAAGGTTGTGTGTGTGTGTGTGTAGAGAGAGAGAGGGGAAGGATTTTTTGTGAGTGTAGATAAAGAAAGGGAAGGAGGAAAGTTTTTTTGTGAGTGTGAGTGTGTAGAAGGAGAGAGAGAAAGAGAAGATTTTATACGTATGTGAGTGCGTAGAGTGTGTCGTACTTCGTGCTTACCCATCATATTTCATCACAATCCATGCAGGGGCGCAACCAAGAATTTTTTCAGGGAGGGTCAGATTTTTTTTTTACACCAGCCAGTCTAGTAAACACGGCAGATTTATTGCCAGCCTCTGGATGGTACATTTTTACGCCATCAGCTGATTCCCTTTTCAGGCCTTTTTTCTTATTTTCTTATTTCCAGGCGACGACGACAGCGGTACGACACTCAGTAAATAAACACTAGATGGCGACTCTACTGTTGGTAGCCACTTTGTAGATATTTTTGTCATTTGTTCATTTATAGCCCTACTATGACACAGATGAAGACACAAAATGACACAGACTTCCAGAATAGCCCTTCTAACTGTCTGAAATCATGGATGTAGAAATGTAACTATTAACGCCACCACACGTCTGTAAACAGAAAAAAAAGTTGTCCTGGCGACTTCACTGTTATCTACGGTAGTGAAACAATAATTTTGGTAGTGTTAAGATATTTGTCCAAGGCATTACGCGAAGCATAAGTGCCACCAAAGCAATCTGTATTCTGATTTCTTACAAGGAAGGAAATTTTGGGTGAGGCCATGGCCCCCTTGGCGCGCCCCTGCTCAGGTGTATGTGTATAGGGTGTTTTTAGTATTGTTTGTTGTCCTTTTTCACTTCTTAAACTCAATTGCATTTGTTTAGGTGTACGTGTGCGTGTGTTTAGAGGTTGTTTATATCATCCTCATTATGTCTTTCTCACTACTTCAACTAACTCCCTCCCTTCCCCCTCCCCTCCACAGTACATCCCGCCGCTGGGAGGTGATTCTGTGCTGGATTTTGGGACGCTGGGCATGGGTGACGAGCGGGACCTCTACTTCTACGTGCTGAACGAGAACCCGGTGGAGCTGCGGCTGTGTGGGTGGGGTGCCAACCTGACCCGCAGCGTGGTGGAGCTGATGGGCGTGGAGGAGGGGAACGTGACCACCATCAGGAGCAGGAATAATATGACCTATGCCTCCAAGAGTGTGAGTGTGTGTGTGTAGAGAGAGAGGGGGTGGTAGAGAGGGAGAGAGAGAGAGAGGAGAGAGGGGGTAGGTAGAGAGGGAGAGAGAGAGAGAGGGGGGGGGGGGGTTGTGTGTGTATAGAGAGAGAGGGAAGGCAGGCAACATCCTATCCATCAGGAGCAAGAATAATGTGACCTATGCTTCCAAGAGAGTGAGTGTGTGGCGAGGGAGGGAGGTTGGCGGCGAAGACGGGGGGAAACAGATGGGAAACGAAAGGGGAGACTGGCCGGTGCAGACTATATCTTGAGGATAAAAGTAAGCGATGCTAGGGACAAACCCACGAAGGAGGGGAGGCATTGGACGGGGATGGGGCTCTCACGACACGGGACCGAGGCCGAGGAAATGTTTTTGGCTCCGTCGGATGAGCTGGATTCTGTTGGGGGTGGTGGGTTGTGCGGCTCCCGGGCAGAGTGGGAGGGGAGTGGGTGCCGCCACGGAGTCGGGGGGTAGGGGAGGTTGGGGAGCAAATTGGCGCGAAGTCCGAGATGGGAAGGGTGCGGGTGAGGGTGGGGGTTGGAGAGTGGAGCGAGGGCGAGAGTGTTAGTGGAAGAAGGCCTGGAGGTAACCTCGGGAAGTAGAGACTGCTCCGGATAGGGGAGTAGAGGGTTGTGGAGAGGAAGACCCCTCGAGCAAGGGAAGAGGAGAGAGAAGCAAAGAGGAGGACGAGAGAGGGAGTGTGAGAGAGAGAGAGGGGGAAGGAGGGAAGTTTGTTATTGTGTGTGTGTGTAGAGAGAGATGAGAGAGGGTTTTTTTGTATGGTTAAGAGGTGTTTTGTGTGTGTGTAGAGAGAGAGGGTTTTTTGTGTGTGTAGAGAGAGAGAGAGTTTTTTTGGCGTGTGTAGAGAGAGAGAGAGAGTTTTTTTTTTGTGTGTGTAGAGTAGAGAGGATTTTTTTGTGTGTGTCGAGAGAGAGGGTTTTTTGTGGTGAGAGATGAGAGAGAGAGGTTTTTTTGGGGTGGTAGAGAGAAGAGAGAGGGTTTTTTTGTGTGTGTGTAGAGAGTGAGAGAGAGGTTTTGTGTGTGTGTAGAGAGAGAGAGGGTTTTTTTGTTGTGTAGAGCGAGAGAGAGAGGTTTTTTGTGGTGTGAGAGAGAAGAGGGCTTTTTTGAGAGAATGTGTGTTAGAAGAGAGAGAGGGTTTTGTGTGTGTAGAGAGAGAGATGAGAGGTTTTTTTGTGTGTTAGAGAGAGAGAGAGGGTTTTTTTGTGTGTGTAGAGAGAGAGAGAGGGTTTTTTTGTGGTGTGAGCGAGAGAGTGTTTTTTGTGTGTTGTAGAGAGCGAGAGGGTTTTTTTGTGTGTGTGTAGAGAGCGAGAGGGGTTTTTTTGTGGTGTGTAGAGAGAGAGAGAGGGTTTTTTTGTGTGTGTAGAGAGAGAGAGAGAGGGTTTTTTTGTGTGTGTAGAGAGAGGGGAGAGGGTTTTTTTGTGTGTGTAGAGAGAGAGAGAGGGTGTTTTTGTGTGTGTAGAGAGAGAGAGAGGGTTTTTTTTGTGTGTGTAGAGAGGAGAGAGGGTTTTTTTATGTGGTGTAGAGAGAGAGAGAGGGTTTTTTTGTGTGTAGAGAGAGAGAGAGAGAGAGACTGGTTTTTTTTGTGTGTGTAGAGAGAGAGAGAGAGAGGGTGTTTTTGTGTGTGCGAGTAGAGAGAGAGAGAGAGAGGGGTGTTTTTGTGTGTGTAGAGAGAGAGAGAGAGAGGGTGTTTTTGTGTGTGCGAGTAGAGAGAGAGAGAAGTTTTTTTGTGAGTGTAGATAAAGAAAGGGAAGGAGGAAAGTTTTTTTGTGAGTGAGTGTGTAGAAAGAGAGAGAGAGAGAGAGAAGATTTTATATGTGTGTGCGTAGAGAGTGTCGTACTTCATGTTTACTCATCATATTTCATCACAATCCAACACATATTCATCATTTAACCACAAACATTTTCACCCAATCACCAAAAACACACCACCTAACCCCCCAATCCTCCCCCAATCAGCTGTTCCTCAAGCCCAATCACCAATCACACAAATATATCTCACCACAATCCAACACATATTCATCCCATAACCACAACATTTTCTCCTAAACAAAAAACACCCCTTTCCCCCCCCCCCCCCCCCTCCCCCCCCCCCCCTCCCCACAATCCTCCCCCAATCAGCTGTTCCTCAAGCCCAATCACCAATCACACAAATATATCTCACCACAATCCAACACATATTCATCCCATAACCACAAAAATTTTCACCCAATCACCAATCACCAAACACACTAATCTAATCACCTAATCCTCTTTCCTAATCTTTGTATTAATTCACTTTCCCAGTAATATATTTTCATCTCATTTCAGTTCCCATTCATCCTTTAGTTAAAAAAAAAATTCACCCAGTCACCAATCAGTAACCTAATCCTCCAATCCTGCTTTCCCCCCACCAGCTGTTCCTGAAGCCCCACCACTACGCGGCGTTCCGAGTGGGCGTGGTCACCCCGGACGAGGAGGGCATCTTCCGGGCAGAGTGCTACGTGCAGACACAGTACGAGAGGATCAAGATTCCCTTCAGGCTCAGGACCGCCGACGGCTCTCTCAGCGTCGTGCCCAACACCATCGTATTCCACAACTCATTCCCGGTGCGTGGGGAGGGCGTGTGTGTGTGTGTGTGTGTGTGTGTGTGTGGCATTCTGTGTGTGTGTGTGTGTGTGTGGCATTCTGTGTGTGTGTGTGTGTGTGTGGCATTCTGTGTGTGTGTGTGTGTGTGTGGCATTCTGTGTGTGTGTGTGTCTGAGTGGCATTCTGTGTGTGTGTGTGTGTGTGGAATTCTGTGTGTGTGTTTGGGTGTGGGTAAATGAGATTCTGTGTGTGTGTGTGTGTGTGTGTATTTACCTAGTTTACCTAGTTGTAACATACAGGAAAATAGCTATGCTCGTACTGTCCCGTCTCAAAATCTACTATTATCCAGCTTGCCTTTGAAGTCCTGAATACTTCTTGCATTAATCACTTTTGCATCAAGGTTGTTCCAGGCTTCTAGGCTTCTATACGGGAAGCTGTATTTTTTTATGTCCCTCTTGCATGTTGTCCTTTTCAATTTCTTCTCATGACCTCTTGTACTTCTATGTGTGGATGTGGGTGTGTGTGTGGATGGGATCTGTGTGTGTTTACCTTGTTGTATTGTACCCCCGTGATGGCCACTTAAACACTTCACTCTTCTGTCGTGGTGACGTCACTCTGAAGGGGATGCCGAGGGGGAGCTGCAGCCCTCGTGACTAGGAGTAATGAGGATGTAATCACTGGTCATGGAGGCTGTGAACAGGGAACTAATGTAATAATCCATAGACATAATGCCAGTAAGACCAACAGAGCGCTACACTGCCCTGGGCCCTCTATTAGCCCTTATGAATCCCCTCAGAAGAATCCTTTACAGACGCACTGACACGGTAACAATCACAATTCAGGGAGTATATCTTATTTCCCATTATATATTGACCTTGGTGAGACTAACCCGCACAGTATAGACTTCGCCTCACCACAGTCAGGGGCATAGACAGGCAGACCCACAGACAGGGTAACACTAGACCAAACTGATTATCCCGCTTGGCAAAACGGTCGTCTAGGTATTTGAGCCCTTACAGTAGTATACAGGAAAAGAGGTTATATGTCTCTCTAGTGATCTAATTCATGTGCCTCTCTCTCTCTGGTGTGTGTGTGTGTGTAGAAATAATCACCATAAACATCTAAATCACCCTTGATAACACATTTTTCCTCACTGATCCGCAGGGCAAAGTATCACAACAAAACCTGCACATCCTCTCCACCTTCGGCCACTCCATGACGGTCAAGGAGGTCAAGCCGCTGCCGGGTGACCTCCGCTTCTCCTATGAGTCTAGTCGCACCGGCCCGGCCACCCTGCAGCCGGGCCACAAGAGTCACATTGGCCGCCTCGTGTTTGACCCCAAGCTGGAGTGTGGCGCCGAGTGCTACACCGGCTTCCCCCTCACTGGCAAGGGTGGGTGTTGACCTAGTTGTATTTACCTAGCTGTGTTTACCTAGTTGTGTTTTACAGGGCCTGAGCTACACTGGTGGGGTCCCGTCTTCGTATCTCAGTTGGTCAAGTTCAGCCTTAAACTTCTCTCTTCTCTCCTCTTCACGTGCCCAAACCACCTCCATCGCTTTACTCTCAGCACTGCACTCGGCTCCTTCAATCCACATTTTCTTGCCACCTCTCTGAAGCCAAATTGGTTGCTTGATAATGTTTCCATCTCTTCTCGGTACCTAACACATCTGTCTTCTATTATTTTCTCTCATAATTTGGCGGAAAGTGACACTGGTTGATAATTCAGTGGGTCTTCTTTACTGTCTCCTTTATAAATGGGAACTCTATTTGATCTTTTCCAAACATGTGGAACTTTTCCTTCCCTTTATGAGCACATCATTACGTTGTGTATTTTATCTACTAATTGGTCTTTACACTCTTAGAATCCAGTTAGGTATTCTGTCAGGGCCGGGGGCTTTACTTCCATCTGGGCCTCACACAGTTTCAGGACCTCTTGCTTTGCTACCGTAGATAACAGTAAAGTCGCCAGGACAACTTTTTTTTCTGTTTACAGACGTGTGGTGGCGTTAATACTTACATTTCTACATCCATGATTTCAGGACAGTTAGAAGGGGCTATCTGGAGAGTCTGTGTCATTTTGTGTCTTCATCTGTGTCATATTAGGGCTATAAATGAACAAATTACAAAAATATCTACAAAGTGGCTACCAACAGTCAAGTCGCCATCTAGTGTTTATTTACTGAGTGTCCTACCGCTGTCGTCTTCGCCCGAAAAAAAACGCGTAGTGAAATTTGAAACCGTCTATACTTGCAGATACAAAGCATAAAACAACGCTGCAACAGGGTAGATTATACAGTCATGATATAAACTACTGTGTATCATCTTCAGTGGCACATAAAAATCAGTAGTAATGCTATAATTCGTAATATATGCCGCCTGGCGACATGACTGTAGGTGGCGACTTTACTGTTATCTACGCTACTTCCATGCTGCTCAGCTCTACGCTTCTTTTCACCCCCTCTCTTCCCGCAAATTCTTTTTCTCCCGTAAAGACCTCTTCAAAACACTGGTTCATAACTTCAGCTTGTTCATCTGGTTCATGGTACACTTTTCCTTTTGATCTTAGCGTGTCAATTCCTGGTTTGTGCTTTAGTTTACCATCAATAAACCTGTAAAAATAAATTTGATTCCTTTTTATATATCTACAATACAGTAAAACCTCTCGTATTCGGACACTCATTATTCGGACTATGACATTATTCGGACCTCCTCTTTTTTTTTCTTTTTTTTTTAGGGGTCAAAATTTCCTAGCTATATATAGTATTATATACACCTAGATTTTTTTTTTTTTTTTTTTTTTGTAGGGGTCGAAATTTCCTAGCTATATATATTTATACACCAGAGTTTGTTTTTTGTTTTTGTTTTTTAGGGGTCGAAATTTCCTAGCTATATATATATTTATACACCCAATTTTTTTTTTTTTTTTTTTTACACGTATCCCTCCCATATATACCCCACCCCACGCCCCCCCCCCCATTATCGGACCTTGCATATCGGACCACTCCTTGGCCCCATTAGTCCCAATATGAGAGGTTTTACTGTACCTTTTTCAAAATTCCTTTCCAGTACCAGTTCTATCTCTTTGTAGCCTCACTAAGATACCTTCTCTCTCCTGACCACCCAGGGGGACAGCAATGGGTGAACACACTCTCCCTCACCTCCCACGTGGCGGACACGGACACCTCCCTCTACTCCACCCTGCGCAGTCGCTACCTTAACCTGTCCGCCGGCATCTTCAACACGTCCATCGTCCTCCACACGTCCGAGGTCCACGGCTTCCACTTCACTGTGCAGGTAAACACAAGCACCACATGGATAGCCGGGTCATTTTTACAGGAAAACCTCTAAATGTTAGGTTAGGTTAGGTGGTTGTTGTTGTTTTTTTACATCACAAAGGACTGGCCAAGGGCACAACAAAAATGGGCAACACAAAGCCCGCTTAGTTGCCAGTCCCTATAAAGAAGACAGTAAGAGAATAAAATAAAAAAGAGGGGTGAGCCTATTTAGGTTACTCCTTCTTGTCTCTCGTCTCTGCATATTCCTTGCCATTGTGTAACGCCCACTGCTGTGACGGCCACTTGAACATATCTAGTCTTCTGTCTTCTGTTGTGGTGATGTTATTCTGAAGGGGATGGTGAAGGGGTCGCTGCAGCCCTCATGACTAGGGGATGTGAGGCTGTAGTGACTGGTCATGGAGGCTGGCACAGGGAACTGGTCTAATACTCCATGGGGGGGAAAGCACCCTGTAGGTTAGACCAACAGAGCGCTACACTGCCCTGGGCCATCAATTATCCCTTATCAATCCCATCAGGAGAATTCTTTTCACAGACGCACTGACACGGTAACAGTCACAATTTGGGGAGTATATCTTATTTCCCATTATTATATGTATTAATCGCGGTGAGACTCATGCCTGTATTCGTAGTCACATACCATCATTGTACGTGGTCATTGTTCACTTTTTGTCTTGTCCTAATTAAATCAATATGTCATGCCAGCTCTGTTGTGATTGCAATAGGAGTACTGTAGGATTGCTCTAGTACTTTCCATGGCAGCTACAAGATCAAGTGAATCATTTTGACTGTTGTGATTGCAATAGGAGTACTGTAGGATTGCTCTAGTACTTTCCATGGCAGCTACAAGATCTCTGTTGTGATTGCAATAAGAGTACTGTAGGATTGCTCTAGTACTTTCCATGGCAGCTACAAGATCTCTGTTGTGATTGCAATAGGAGTACTGTAGGATTGCTCTAGTACTTTCCATGGCAGCTACAAGATCTCTGTTGTGATTGCAATAGGAGTACTGTATGATTGCTCTAGTACTTTCCATGGCAGCTACAAGATCAAGTGAATCATTTTGACTGTTGTGATTGCAATAAGAGTACTGTAGGATTGCTCTAGTACTTTCCATGGCAGCTACAAGATCAAGTGAATAATTTTGACTGAGTAGAAATGGAACAAAATCATAGCAATTACCACGAGCAATCATGGTATGTGACTACGAATACGAGCATCAAACTCACACCGTTTAGACGTAGATATCACCACAGTCGGAATCACTACCACTGTCCCAAAGGATTAATCCCCTTGGCACGTGGTCGTTTAGGTACAGTAAAACCTCTCGTATTCGGACACTCATTATTCGGACTTTGACATTATTCGGACCTCCTGCTTTGTTTATTTATTTATTTGATTTTATTTATTTATTTATTTATTTATTTATTTATTTATTTTATTTTATTTATTTATTTATTTATTTATTTATTTATTTATTTATTTATTTATTTATTTATTTATTTATTTATTTATTTATTTATTTATTTATTTATTTATTTATTTATTTATTTATTATATTTACTATTATTATTATTATTATTATTATTATTATTATTATTATTATTATTATTATTATTATTATTATTATTATTATTATTATTATTATTTTTTTTTTTTTTTTTTTTTTTTTTTTTTTTTTTTTTTATATAGGAGTCGAAATTTCCTAGTTAAATATTCACCTAGAATTATTATTTTTTTTTTTTGGGGGGGGGGTCGAAATTTCCTAGTTATATTTCACCTTGAATTTTTTTTATTATTTATTATTTTTTTTTTTACATATCCCCCCCCCTATATAATCCCCCCATTATTCGGATCCTTGCATTACTCGGACCACTCCTTGGCCCAATTAGTCCCAATATGAGAGGTTTTACTGTATTTATAGCAATACACTTGTAACAGGGAAACCTTTGTCTCGCCCCTCCAGGCTGCCTTGAAGTGGCCGGCCCTGTGTTCGCCGTCGCACCTCACCTTCCCGCTGACGCAGATCTTCAACACCAGTGTGCAGGAGGTGTTTGTGGAGAACCCTGGCAGCGTGGCCGTGGTGGCCCAGATCCTGCTGCTGCACCACTACCCGGCCCCACAGCAACTCCTGGCCATCATACACCACACGTGAGTCTGTGTGTGGGGGGGGGGGGGGTGAGGTTGTGTTTGTGTGTGGAAGGCGTGCTTTGAATGGTATTTGTGGGGGTTCAGTGTGTGTGTCATTCACCCATGGTCTTGTCCACGCGAGTCAGACTCGCGATCGCCAGTTTCACCCTCCCGGTGCGAGCTTGGAGCTCATTATTACCAATCTTTGGGTAATGCTGGGACCTCATACACCACACACACCCATCCCCTTGCTCAAGGGGGACAGAAACCGCCGGAATTTATCAGTGAAAAATCCTAGGAACGAGTGAGGATTCGAACCAGCTAACCTCAGAATGGCAGGCCAACGCTCTATCCGCTGTACCATCGTGGCAGTGCGTGTGTATACAGGGAGGTCCCAAAGATACGAGCAGTTAGGTTCCACCTGGCATATGTAAGGAAATCTGGTATAGAAAGCATAACTAATGGTAAAATAGGTTTGGTTCCAGGACAGATTTAAAAAAAAAGAAAAAAAGACATGTTTTTCCAGCTAAAATAAACTCTAGCAAACAACAAACACAAGCGTCTATATTACCCACATGATACTAGTCTTGTAGAAAACATCGAAAGAGAAATAGCACCAAAGTACATAACTGACATTAATTAAACATAAAACATGCATAACAAGCAAAAAAGACGTTGTAATGTAGGGGACGCCGCGTGATACAAGAGGTAGTGTGGGTCCAAGGTTGGGGCCACTGGTTAATTAGCCCTAAGGTCAGGCCGCCCATATGCTATTACCCTTAGGTCACACTTGCTAGGGGTGACGACTGCAGTCCAAGGTTGGGGCCGCACCATGCTAATTACCCCTAAATGGTCAGGTGCCTATCTTAATTAGCTTCAGTCCGCTTGCTAGGGTGACCTGACTCAGTCCCAAGGTTGGGGCCGCACCTCCCAATTACCCCAAGTGGCCGCGCCATATGCTTAATTACCTGGTCAGACGCCTTGTAGGTGACCTGACTGCGTCCAAGTTGGGGCCACCACATGCGAATTACCCCTAATGTCAGGCCGGCATAGCTTAATTACCTTCGTAGTCGGCTTGAGGGGTGACCTCACTGGTCAGCCCAAATCCCCCTTTGTCAGCCTGGAGTGGGGCTGCATTTTGAACTTGATAATTTCACCCCTTTGAATGTGTCATGGGATTTCATCTCGTAATGAAAATAGACCTATTCAATCTGTATCATCAGGATTTCGTACGAAGCTGTATACGGACCTTTATTGTGAGTTTGGTCATTGGATGAGAAATCCAAAGAGAAGTTCAGTTTTGTGGATAATTTTAATGGGACAGAAGTGTCGTGTACTCCTGCACTTTATCCTCTTCTTACACTGGTACAATGTCCACCCCTATAGGTCCCAAGGACACCTGTGGGGAGGAGCGGCAGGGGGGCGGTCCGGAGCGACGGGTTCACACTCATTGAGCGGGACATCAGGGCGCAGCGGCACCCGGCTGAGCCCTCATGCGCCTCGCGCGTCCGAGTATCAGCGGCTGGGGTCAGCGGTATTGGAGCGAGCAGTTGTAAGCAGAGTCGAGCAGCATGCCGACCCCTGTCGAACCTGGGTGTAGTCGTGGTATGGTGTATATTTACTCATTATTTAGGGATGTAAGGTCTCATCTCTATACTAGATACTGATCTACTATCATGTATGAGGCTGCACAGGGACTCTTCTAACTACTAATGGAGAAAACTCTGTATTAGACCAACAGCTAACTGCCTGGCCCACTAATATCCTATCAATCTAGTAAATCTTTCACAAGCATGACACGGTAACATCACATTGGGAGTATATTCTTATTCCCTTATTATATATATTAATCCTGAGACTCAACTCACACCGCTTAACTAATATACCACAGTGGAATCTACTGACACTGTACCAAAGGATTCATCCCCCTTGCACTGGTGTTTGGGTACGTAAAACCTCTCGTATTCGGACACTCATTACTCGGACTTTGACATTCTTCGGACCCTCCTGCTTTTATTTATTTATTTATTTATATTTATTATTATTATATTATTTATTTTTTTTTTTTTTTTTTTTTTTTTTTTTTTTTTTTAAATATAAATAGGAGTCGAAATTTCCTAGCTAAATATTCACCCAGATTTTTTTTTTTTGGGGGGGGGGGGGGGGGTCGAAATTTCCTAGTTATATTTCACCTTGAATTTTTTTATATATTTATTATGATTTTTTTTTTACATATCCCCCCATATATAATCCCCCCATTATTCGGATCCTTGCATTACTCGGACCACTCCTTGGCCCAATTAGTCCCAATATGAGAGTGTTTACTGTATATATAGCACTACACTTGTAACAGGGAAACCTTTGTCTCGCCCCTCCAGGCTGCCTTGAAGTGGCCGGCCCTGTGTTCGCCGTCGCACCTCACCTTCCCGCTGACGCAGATCTTCAACACCAGTGTGCAGGAGGTGTTTGTGGAGAACCCTGGCAGCGTGGCCGTGGTGGCCCAGATCCTGCTGCTGCACCACTACCCGGCCCCACAGCAACTCCTGGCCATCATACACCACACGTGAGTCTGTGTGGGGGTGGGGGGGGGGTGAGGTTGTGTGTGTGTGTGTGTGTAAGGCGTGCTTTGAATGGTATTTGTGGGGGTTCAGTGTGTGTGTTATTCACCCATGGTCTTGTCCACGCGAGTCAGACTCGCGATCGCCAGTGTTCACCCTCCCGGTGCGAGCTTGGAGCTCATTATTACCGATCTTTGGGTAATGCTGGGACCTCACACACCACACACACCCATCCCCTTGCTCAAGGGGGACAGAAACCGCCCAAATTCATCTGTGAAAAATCCCCGGGAGCAGTGAGGATTCTAACCGGCTAACCTCAGAATGGCAGGCCAACGCTCTATCTGCTGTACCATCGTGGCAGTGCGTGTGTATATATGTGTGTGTTTGTGTCTGTGTGTAGAAGAAATCTAAAGAGAAGTTCAGTTTTTTTTAATCATTTTAATGAGGACAAGAAGTGTGTGTTGCATCCTGCACTTTTTTGCCATCTTCTTACACTGGTAACCCAAGTGTCCACCCCTCACAGGCTGCCCAAGGACCACACGCTGCTGGGGGAGGAGGGCAGGGGGGCGGCCGGCAGCGACGTCTTCACACTCATTGACGTGGACAGCATCAGCGGCGGCAGCGGCACCCGGGCGGCCCACATGCCTCCCCCGGCCCCCGAGATCACCAGCGGCCTGGCTCAGCACCGACGTAATTTGGAGGAGCAGTTTAAGACGAGAGTTGCGAAGGACAGCATTGCCATCACCCTGGAACCTGGGGTGAAGGTGGGTGTTGTATTGCTGCTTCTACTAATACTAATACTACTACTACTACTACTACTACTACTAATACTAATACTAATACTACTACTACCTACTACCTCTACTACTACCTCTACTACTACTACTAATACTAATACTAATACTAATACTAATACTAATACTAATACTACTACCTACTACCTCTACTACTACCTCTACTACTACTACTACTACTACTACTACTACTACTACTACTACTACTACTACTACTACTACTACTAATACTAATACTACTAATACTACTACTAATATTACTACCTACTACCTCTACTACTACTACCTCTACTACTACTACCTCTACTACTACTACTACTACTACTACTACTACTACTACTACTACTACTACTACTACTACTACTACTACTACTACTACCACTACCACTCTCTCTATCTAAAAAAAACATTGAAATTTTATATGTAATGTACCCCTCCTTTTCTCTCCCTCCCTGTCTCCCTCTATAACCTCTTTTCTCTCCCTTTTCCTCGCTCCCTCTCACTCCCCCTCCCCCACGCCGGGTCACCCATTCACCCGCCGTCACCCGCCAGGTCAAGGTCCGGCTGTCCTTCACGCCGCCGGACGAGAGGACTCACTCGACGGTCCTCCTGGTGCGCAACAACCTCACCGTCATCGATGCCGCGCTGGTGCAGGGCCGCGGGGGCCGGGGATTCCTCAAGTTTGGCAACCGTAAGCCCGGCTCGGCCCTCCCCCTGGCCTTCAATATCGGGGCCAAACACCTCAAGGACTGTGAGAGTAAGTATGGCCACCTGTGTGTGTGTGTGTGTTTACCTAGTAGTATTTTACAGGGCCTGAGCTACACTGGTGGGGTCCCGTCTCCGTAGCTACATTTATCCAGTCTTTCCTTCAATTGGTACACATTCTTTGCCCATATCACCTCATTTAGTCCATTGCAAACTTGTACATTGCTATGAGGGAAGCTGTACTTCTTGATGTTGTTCAGGCATCTCCCTTTTGCTAGTTGTTTTGTATGTCCTCTTGTGTAGCGACCTTCTCTTTGTTTCCGAGTCAGTAGTCTCTCGTGGTCTGTTTCTTCCATCTTTGTTATCAGCTTAAACATTGTTATTTAGTCTCCTCTTTCTCTTCTCTGCTCGAGTGTTGGTCACTTTATTTCCCTCAACCTTTCCTCATCAGAAAGTTCTTCTAGCTCTGCTGCCATCTTTGTTGCCATTCTCTGTAGCCTCTAAAACTTTTTCACATGCTTATTTTTATATGGGGACCACACAATGGCAGCATAGGCCATGCTTGGTGGGATCATTGTAGTAATTATCTTTCTCATCATATTTGTGTCCATGTAATGAAATGCCACTCTAGTATTCTTTAACATCCTGTGTGTATCTCCAAATATTGTATTGATATGTTTTTCTGGTTGTAGGTTATGTGTGGTGTGTGTGTGTGTGTGTGTGTGTGTGTAAGTAAGTCAGTTTATTGCCATTACAACACACCCAACAGTTATATATATAAAACAAAAATATAATGCGGCACAGTTTGTAGAGCATAAAGTGTGTGTGTGTGTGTGGCAGGTGAGGCGCTGTGTGTGTGGTGAGGTGCAGGGGCTAACACCAGGGTGTGTGTGTCCGCAGGTGGGCGTGGCAGCCGTTACTACCAGCCTAACTTCACGGTGAAGCGGTCGTTTGTGGCGCGCAACACAGGGGAGCTGCCAGTGCAGGTGTGGGGCTTCAGGGTGAACGAGGCCGACTGTGAGGGCTACGGCTTCAAGGTGCTGGACTGCCGGGCCTTCCAGCTGGCGCCCAACACCAGCCACAAGGTGGACATTGCCTTCACCCCAGACTTCACCCTGGCCAAGGTGCAGCAGAGGCTGGTCATCCACACTAGCCTGGCCGAGGCGGCGGGCCAGGCGGGGCCGTCGGGCCAGGTGGAGTACTCCCTGGTGGCCACCGTGCCCGCCCAGCTGCTGGCCGAGTGCGGGGCGGCGGTGCCCCGGCCCGGCTGGGAGGCGCCGCTGTACTACGGTGTGGTGGTGCTGATGATGGCCATGTTGGGCGGGGCCGTGGTGCTGGCCCTGCTGGAGGCCGACCACATCCTCAAGACCACCGTGGTGGCCATGACCACCTCCGTGCCCGCCAACGGCCACGTGCCGGCCTTCGACAAGACAAAGGTGTTTGACCTGCACGCTATCGGCCAGGCCGAAACCCGCACGGCCGCCCAGGCGCTCAGGAACGGCTACGCCAACGGCCACGCGGTGCAGGACCGCAGCAGGAAGGCCGCGGCCACGCAGGACGCCGTGGCCAACGGACGCAAGCCCGGCTCCTCCGCCCGCAAGAGTGGCCAGGGCCAGGCCGCCGCCACAAGTACAAAGGCTCGCTACCCCCGCCAGGACCCCAAGGCCGGCGGGGAGGGCGGGCCCCCATCCCCCACCGACCCCTCACCAGGCCACACCCATACCAAAAATACCAAAAATAAAGGAAATAGTTATATCAATAACAACAGTAATACTAACAATAACAATATTCATAACTTAAATAATAACAATACCAAAGGTAACCACAGAAACCCGGAACCCATGTCGTCCTGGACCAGGTTCTTCCTGGGCAAGGGCAAGGCGGAGGCCGGGGCCGGGGAGGGCCGGGAGGCGGGGCGGCGGTGCCCCGGCCAGGCCCAGGCACCCCGGGAGGACGCGGGCGGGCGGTGCAGAGACAGTCAGTGGGGACGGAGACGGATCTGCACCTGGTGGAGGCCCTGCAGCGCGTGCGCCGGCGGCCCCGCCCCCCGCCCCCCACCAGGAGGAGGAGACCTCCTCCACCACCACAGAGAGCTCCAACACAGACGAACTGTCCCTGGGCGAGGCCGTGGCCGCCAGGACCCCCGAGCCGCCCCCCGCCAACCAGCCCTGCACCAGCCCCAGCACCAGCAGCACCAGCAGCAGCGGCGGCAGTGCGGGAGGCAACAGCAGCAGCAGCAGCAGCAGCAGCAGCGGCGGCGCCAGCAGCCGGGCAGCCAAGAAGCGAACCCCCAAGGCCAAGAGTCCCGCCGCCAAGACCCTGAGTGGCCGGGGCACCACGGCCCACCACCACCATCACGACGACACCGCCACGGGCTTTGAGGGCAAGGCCAAGGGTGCCAGGAGGGGCCGGGGCGGGGCGGGGGAGTCCTTCGTCCCGGAGCCCCTGGACCTCTCCTACATGGCCCGGCCCACGCGGCTCATGGACGCCGGCCGAGACAAGGAGTACCACCTGCCCCGCCTGCCCCGCACCCCCGCCCCGGGCAGCAGCGGCCGCTCCTCACCCGCCACCTCCTGGGAGGATGCCCGGCACCCACCCCAGGACCAGGACACCGGCCCCCCGGCTTTCAGCCCCAAGTTGGCCCCCACCCAGCCCCAGCCCCTGGCCCCCCGGGAGTCCTCCTACTCGGCCATCCTGCTGGGCACGGACAAGCAGAAGGCCAAGAACACGCCCTTCGCCAAGGTCAACCCGGAGGTCAAGCGCATCGAGAAGCCCCTCGGCGTCATTGGCCAGAAGTCCGGCGGCCACGGGGGGGGTCTGGGGTCGCTGCGGGGCCTGTCGGGTCCCGCCGTCACCATGGCCACGGCCGCCACCATGGCCGCCGTGCCCCTGCTGCCCACCCCGGACCACTACGGTGCCCCGGCCTTCACCCAGCACACCCACAAAGACGACTTCACCCGCAGCCTGTACACCCCGGCACACCCCGAGCCCCCCGCCACCCCCACCATCCACTCCTGGGACCCCAAGACCCTCAGCGCCCCCCCGGCCCTCAGACCACCCCCAGGACTACCCCAGCAGCTCCACGACACATCCAACAGACACCCCTCCCTCCACGGTGAGTGTCCACCCCTCCCCACCACACCCCCCACCCTGCAGTAATGATGTTCACTTCTTCCTCCAGAGTCTAGGTCAGGGCTTCCCTAAATGGTCAATAATGGTCCCCAGGGGTCCATCAATGCCTACCGTGTGTTTCAGGGGCTGTCACACTGTTTTTCGGCAATAACATCTTAACAAAGCGTCGGATGAGGATGAACATTTGGCAGAGAATGTTTGAAGCCCAGACCTACTTGGCATCGTTATTGTTTATCACCAAATGTGGATAATTAAGGCACTGATAAGAGTAACGTAAGGATAAAGGCCGCCAGATATAGAGATTCACTTATAAGAGTAACGTAAGGATAAAGCCCGCCAGATATAGAGATTCACTTATAAGAGTAACGTAAGGATAAAGGCCGCCAGATATAGAGATTCACTTATAAGAGTAACGTAAGGATAAAGCCCGCCAGATATAGAGATTCACTTATAAGAGTAACGTAAGGATAAAGCCCGCCAGATATAGAGATTCACTTATAAGAGTAACGTAAGGATAAAGCCCGCCAGATATAGAGATTCACTTATAAGAGTAACGTAAGGATAAAGCCCGCCAGATATAGAGATTCGCGGCGCCAGGCTAGTGCTGTCGTGGCCACATATGCGCCGCCCCCTAATTCATATCGTGATGTCGATGTGACGTAGTCCACTTAGTCAGCCCTACGGAAGATAGTGGGTGGTGACTGTGTGGACTACATAGGTGGACTTTTTGTGTTTTTTTATTAATGTAATTCAGGCGCCTAGAATTGAAACGGCACAAGCGCCACTTTTAAAACACTGAGAAAAACGCGCTTAAAGTTTAATTTAAGAAAATCAAGATATGAAACGGCTCAAGCGCCACTTTTTATCAATGAAAAAAATGCCCCTAAAGTGTTTTCAAAGTAAATCACCAACAAATGAACATATTGTAATGGGGCTTGTCTGCATTTTTCTCAGTTTTTTAAAAGTGGCGCTTGTGCCGTTTCAATTCTAGGCGCCTGAATTGTAATATATAGTTAGGGTGTCGATAATCAAATAGGGATTCTGTGAAGGGGACGATGAGGTGAAAAGGTTGGGAAGCCCTGCTCTAGACCATGCCAAGGGGGGAAAGCTACGTATACTTCTGTGTCTTATTGCAAACCTCTTACTTATCTCAATGTTTTCTTGTGTCCTCTCAAATATCCAGCCTCTTTTTCCTTCTCTTAACAGCAGGTCTTTTATGTCGGCTTTCTATCAGTGTATGTAGTGCACGTAATTCTCCATTTTCTTCTCTGTGTTTATAGCATTGACAAGGTTATTTTATGTACTCTTTCCTCACAGGTTAGATCTTTCAACTTAGGCACCATGTTTCTATCTTATATGTATGTGTGTGTGTGTGTGTGTGTGCGTCACCCCAGGTCCTAACCCCGGTGTTCCCACAGGGGAGGAGGACTGGGCTCGCTACGAACACCTGCCCGTCGCTGACAAGCTGTGGACAGAGAGTGGCGGGGCAGCTGGCTACCACCACCACCCCCACCACAACCCCACCCACCACCCCCACCCCCACCATCCCCCCCATCCCCACCACCACCCTGAAAGCCCCGGCCCCGCCCCGACCCCCAGCCTGTGGGACTCCCTCTCTAACATCTGGTCCCCTCCCTTCTGGGGCGCCGACCAGGGCCAGACACCCCAGCTGGCCTCACAACACCACCAACAACAACACCATCAACAACAACAACACCATCAACAGCAGCAGCAACACCAGCAGCACCAGCAGCAGGCGCAGCAGCAGCAGCAGCAGCAGGTCCAGCAGGCGCAGCAGTCACAGTCGCCGTGGAACAGCAGCGTGCAGCAGCAGCAGCAGCAGGGTGTGGGTGTGGACGCCAGCGGTGCGGTGTCCAAGGGTCTGGGGTTTGATCCCTTCCACTCCGTCGGCAACATCTGGTCCACGCCGGCCACACACCCGGCCGACATGTGGCCTCCGCCCTCCGCTAAGAAGGACGTCTGAGCCGCCGTCGCCGTCGACACACTGCTTACCAATCTTTTTAGCGTTTCTAAATTCCGATGTTTTCCCGTAACCCGGCGACCCTCGAGCTGCGGGTTCTGAAGGGAACTATTTATGATTCTGTTTTCCGTTTTGTTATTTTCGCCGCGAGCCGGAGGTTGGAGCGTAGTGTAGGACGGCCTTTTACTTAACCCTGTGTTGCGTGGGAGGCGCCCCGCCCCCCACGCTTTCCTCTGCTGTGATTTTAGGCCCGAGTGGCTTGCTTCGCCGCCGAAGCTCGCTAGACCAGGAGGGACGGAAGATTCTCTCGCTAAACAATTATGGAAGCTTTTGTTCTGCGTTTTTTGGATTTGAGAAAGACGGAAGAGTTTTATTTTCTGATTTGCCAGACGTTTTTGTGCCATATTGAGCTACAGTTTGCTGTCCGAAGCAGCCACAGCCACTCTTAGGACGTTTTAATCTCAGCCAGTCACCGCTCGCCGTGATTCCTCCGCAAGGGATCTTTGAACAAGACAATGTCGCCTCGAAGGTTTGTGTAACCTTGCTCTGCGACAGATTACTCACCGCTTTTGAAAACTACGAACGTTGCCAGTTTGGCCGACCGACCGACCCCTCGCAAGACTGTTGGGCGGCCTCAGGGTGAATGAGCGCCTGTGTGAGGCTGTGAGGCAGGGTTTGTGTGTCCCTGCGGCCGAGCAACACCACACACCACACTGTACCACCACCACACACCACACTGTACCACCACCACACACCACACTGTACCACCACCACACACCACACTGTACCACCACCACACACCACACTGTACCACCACCACACACCACACTGTACCACCACCATCACTACTATCACACCACACAACACACACCACCACCACCATCACACCTTAGCCACAATACCCTCTCTCACATCACCATACACACCATATCATCATACTACCATGCCACCATACACCATACACTAGATGACATAATACTACAATGATAGGAATTACATCATAACTACACTATACTTCATAACTACCATGTTTATCTGTCTCATATCTCACACACACACACACACACACACACACACACACACGCACACGCACACACACACACACACACACACACACACACACACACACAGGCTTGGGAGGGCAGGACAACAAGGTCACAATGTTAGAATAAGAAGAAATTGGAGAAGAACAAGAAGTCAGCATTTTGGTAATAGTAAATGAAGATAGATTAAATAAACTCCTTCTAAAAACATTGCTAAATATGCCTGTTCCCTCCCTTCCATATTCCTTCCCTCCTTCCCTCCCTCCTTCCCTCCATCCCTCACTCCTTCCTTCCCTCTCTCCTTCCCTCCTTCCCTCCCTCCTTCCTTCCATCCTTCCCTCCTTCCTTCCTTCCTTCCTTCCTTCCATCCTTCCCTCCATCCCTCCTTCCTTCCTTCCTTCCATCCCTCCATCCCTCCTTCCTTCCTTCCTTCCATCCCTCCATCCTTCCTTCCTTCCATCCCTCCATCCTTCCCTCCCTTCTTCCTTCCCTCTCTCCTTCCATTCTTCCTTCCATCCTTCCCTCCCTCCTTCCATCCTTCCCTCCCTCCTTCCTTCTCTCCATCCTTCCCTCCTTCTCTCCCTCCTTCCCTCCTTCCCTCCATCCATCCCTCCATCCTTCCCTCCTTCCTTCCCTCCATCCTTCCTTCCTTCCCTTCTCCTTCCCTCCTTCCCTCCTTCCCACCCTAACAAGCCAAAGCCTCACACATCCTCACACAGACGCTAATAGTGACACCATATACGGTATTACAGTATTAAGGAAACAGATAATAAAGACACAGGAATACCCACAGTCTAATAACCCTGGGAATAATATTAATAGTGGGAATATCCATGAATAAGAGAAATAAGTAAGAATATTGAAACAGTCTTGTGGGGGGATTGACAACGCGATCAGCCCGTTAATTAAGGCAAGAATAACAGTATTGACCTTCTCAGTATTTGGAATGATGATACTCAATGACGCCTTGAAATACAATATATGATTTTTTTTTCCTAATCGAATTTTTTGTTTGTCTGCCCCGCGTGAAGGCTCTGTGGCCGGGTAGTGAAGGGCAACGTTATCATACAAAGCGTGTGTTTTTTTTCATGGATAATTAAAAGCCCTGAGACCTTAACTCTGTGCTGTGTTTGCTCCTTGGTGGCTGCATGGCTGATGAGTGACTGAGTGGCTGGATGCAGTGGCGGAACTGTGGGGGGGGGGAGCACGTACCCCCCCATTTTAAAGCGGTGCCCCCCCTTCGAATAACTAGATGAATTGGTGTCATACTGAGAAACATCAGCTTGTAGTGTTAATTTAAAATGTATACTCATGAATGCATCTAAAGTAACATATATATGAAAACTATGGTGCCCCCCCATATTTACCTGTGCCCCCCCCTTCTTACAGCCCTTGTTCTGCCACTGCTGGGATGGACGGAGAATGAGTGGAAGGTGTCTTGAATGCTTTTGACAGAGAGAGGCAGACAGGCAGAGTGATTTTGATTGGGATTTTGAGAGATTATTTCTGAGAGAAGAAAACTGCTTTTGAGAGAAAGAGAAGCGAATTTGTATATGCTTTTAAGAGATAGAGGGAGTGCTATAAAAAGTGCATTTGAAAGGGAGAGATTACGGGGAGAGTCCGCCGTGAAAATATGAAGAAAAAAATTTTAATATACGAATTTGAGTTATATGGTCTATGGCAACACCCTATCCCTTGGATTTCGAATGGTGGAATTTTTTTCAGTCTGACATAAATTTAAATGCCCATAGCGAGGGGCATTTAAACTTTCAAAACTTGTAAAAAAAAAAAAAAAAAAAAAAATTTGGATAATTTTCCCATATATCAAAACTAAGCCTTTAAAAAAAAAAAACCAGCAATCTTCAGGGTGAAGTTTGTTACCCAGGTAACAATTCTCGAACACAATTTTGGATATGAAAAGTGCAACCTGTTCACATAACTTTTAGGAACCAATGTCTACATCCCCAAAGGCCTAGAAAAGAGAGAAAAAAGAAGAATTACACCCAAGAAGACAATAAACAAGAAGAGGAAGACAGACAAAGGAATTCCAACAGAAAGCTTTGCACCTGGTGAACCTTGCTGGAACCTTGCAGCAATGAGGGGCGTGGCGCCCCCTGACACCCTCGCCTTGGAGCCATTAATTAATACCTTTATAAGGGGGGACAAGGTGCAGATCCTTTTATGCATGCATTGATATGTGATTACTGATCCCATAAAATTCACATGCAAGTAGCATTGACAGTATAGTACCTTCACTGCAGCGCAGAAACTTTAGCAAAACTTCAAACGCGTTTTTCTCAAAACTAGTATAAAATGAACATAAAATTCATCTCTGCTTTTATTTTTGGCACAATTTTCACGAAACTTTAGGACACACAAAATCAAATATCGTAGAAAAACCTGTTCTGATTTTTTGCTTGTTCTAAAGTCTTAGTTTTGATATATGGGAAAATTATCCTTACATTTTTTTTTTTTTTTTTTTTTTTTTTTTTTTTTAACAATTTGTAAAAATAAATTCGAAAAAAAAATTCAAAATATTCTCAGAACAAATTGTTAGAATAACAATTAATCATCGTATACTCATGTCACAAGGAAATCGGTCAAAAAATGGCTGAGAAGATGCAATTCAAAATTTCATCAAAAACCGACAAAAATAGGTTCTTTAATTTTTTCAAATTTTTCCTTTCATCTGATCAGCTTGAAATTTTCATGTGATAACAAGGCTACTAATGTACACAACATAGACATTATTCATGACCGTAGATGCAATTTAAAATTCACGGCAGACTGACTCTCCCCTTAAGTGTTTTTTTAGAGGTTGCCTACGAAAAGATTTTACTCATTTAATTCACAACCAGTAGTCTGTCTACATTAATAAGAAGAAAAGTACAATGGACTGGCCTATACTTGCCATAACAGCTTACAGTCTATCTGCCTCCTTTCCATCCTATATTGAACCACCCATCAAACAACTACCTAGGGACTGGTAACTTAGCGGAATTTTTGTAAGCCCCCCCTTTTTAAGCCCCTTGGCCAGTCCTTTGTGATGTTAAAAAATTATATATATAAAAAAAACATTACGTATGTGGCAATAATGAAGTTGTGGTTCACGAAGCAAGACTGAAGATTGGTAAGTCTAATGAACCTCTGAACAAACCTATATCCCTTTGTCTTAACCATGAAAATTACCTTGTCAAGTCCATATGAATCTAATCTATGCATTGGTACTAACTCCAGCCATTACTGTAATACTTGAAATGGTGAATCTGGGAAAGAACAGCCGCCAGAAAGCAATGAAACAAGGAGTCAACGTTTCGAACCACCTGAACTTTCTTTACTAATGAACTCGCAAAGAGATCAGTAGCTGGCGAACCTCGGGAGTGGAAGGTCACGGCGAGTGTCTCCTCTCGTTTTAGTGGTTTTACAGCTTTCCTATCAAGTCCTCCCCGCTGCAGGGTGTCACAGAGGACGCGGGGAACATGTCCACAGCGGGGTGTTGCTTCCTGGCCCTGGTAAGTCTTGATTTCAGTCATCTATTTATGCCAGAGAGCAGGCTGGAGGTGGTGATGGTGGTGGTATTCACGTATTTTTACTTATTTGTGTATTCATTGCTTTATAGTTAAGATAGTCAAGCTTGTAATGACGTAATGTCTATCATGACGAGGATGTTAACATTAAGTAAATAAGTAGGCCTACCTGGAAGCTATAGGTTTCTTCTGGAGGAGAGATGGGGGGAGGGGGGTAATGTAAAGATTGGGGCATAAGCTATGCTGCGCGTGGCCTCGGTGCTCATCTCCGTCACATTAGCCTTTGAACCTGTGGTCGGTGACCCATTACCCCGGGACACAGGGCTAGTGTGACACCCGGGTTACCAACTTACCACAGTTACCTTCCCCAGGTACCCATTTATCTACCAGCCCCGAAAGGGAGGAAGAACAGCTGTCTGGGCTGGTCGCCGACTTGCCCTGGCCCGGAATCAAACCAGACCCGCAGATTCGTAGATAGGCGCGCTAGCCACTATGCTACACCACGGAGGCGACAGAGGGAGGGAGGGAGGGGGTAAACAAGTCATTTAAATACCCCCCTTTAACGTAGGCCTCCGGGTGGCTACAATCTTCAATCTTTTGAAGACAGTACCGTAGATAACACTAAAGTCGCCAGGACAACGTTTCTTTTTTATTTACAGACGTGTGGTGGCGTTAATAGTTACATTTCTACATCCATGATTTCAGGACAGTCAGAAGGGGCTATCTGGAGAGTCTGTGTCATTTTGTGTCTTCATCTGTGTCATAGTATGGCTATAAATGAACAAATTACAAAAATCAAACCGAGGAGCGATGTTGGTAACGGGCTACATTAAGGTCGCCAGCTAGTGTTTATTTACTGAGTGTCCTCCCGCCGTCGTCGTCGCTCGAAAAAAACAAGTAATGAAATTTGAAACGGTATTAAACTTGCAGATACAAATTAAGCATAAAACAACACTGAAACAGGCAGTGGCGTACCGAGGGGGGGGCCATGCGGCCATGCCCCCACCCCTTTGGCAAAGAATAAATTATAATAAATTATATATTTATTATACAATTATATATATATATATAATATATATATATATATATATATATATATATATATATATATATATATATATATATATATATATATTGGCCCCCCCCTTTTCAATTTTCTGGGTACGCCACTGGTTCAAACAGGGTAGATTATAGTTACAGTCATGATATAAACTACTTACTGTCTTATCATCTTCAGTGGCACATACAAATCAGTAGTGATGCTATAATTCGTAATATATGGCGCCTAGCTGGCGACATCACTGCTGGTGGCGACTATAGTGTTATCTACGGTAGGAGGAGGATGCATGCTTCTTTGATCCCCCTTGGAGAAGCTGCAGCAGACAGTCGCCCCCCACCCCCCGCCCTACTGCAGTGGCGTAGCTAGTTTATCTATCAATGAGAAGGGGGGGGGGGTCACTAGGCAAGGGGAGCTCAGGGGCCACTCTGATGCCACATAGACAGACGGTGGTGGGTTACAAGAGCATAATTTAGGATCATATCAGTTGGTGGGTATCAGAGCATTCATTCATTATACAGAACACGGCAACACGGAGATGAGCACCGAGGCCACGCGCAACATAGCGTATGCCCCCCCCCCACACCACATCTTTACCTTTCAATGTCTAATATTTATTAATCTTGAAAAATTATAGCTGCAACATACTACAAAGTATTCGCCAGGCAGATCAGAGCGAGCGGACTAATTTAGTCATCAACAGCACATCATAAAACCTGTGGTTGAGCGGCGATGGTGGTGAAGCTCGTCTTGAAATTGGCGTTGTGTTATATTCGCGGACACATTTTAAAATCCCTTCAGATAGAAAATTCTGATAAATATTTGAAGGCAATAATTTTCTTCATAGAAGTCATATAATATATAGCATGTGTTTGTGAAAGTGTTACGATTATGGGAGGTAACGCAAAAATATTATCCAACAAAATTGTAGAGTTATGGCGAGGCGTGAGAGCGGCGTGGAAGCATCTCTCACACCACACCTGCAATCACACACCTGTAAGGCCTCGCAACACACCTGTCGCCTGTAAATCACCATAATCAAGGCTGTATTAATCAAGCAAGGCCATACAGCAAATGTGAAGGTCCTATTCTAGTGGTATAGAAAAAAATTCTTCCCTTTCAGATTGATTGATTAAATGCAAAAAAAAAAAAAAAAAAAAAAAAATGTGCCTGATAACAGAGGTGTATGGCACCTTCCCTTTCAGAGTGTTTGTACGTCAGGCTTCTCAGTTCTTACCTGTGCCTCCTGGAAGACTAAACAAGCAAAAGAAATTGCGAAAAATAAGGATAGTAAGTAATTAATCATAGCAGGTGTACCGTTTTTTATTGAGTAACTTCCATCACACAGGTCAGACGAGTGTTGCGTGACTCACCCACGAGACAAGAATGCAGGGACACACGCTGGCTCTTACAGGCGCTCCATCAGGAAGGAAACACAGTGGTTGGTCTTACATGGGCGACAACACTCCTCCACACAGCCTCAACTACTACACCAAGTCAGTGATGTCAAGAGTCCCTGTTGGCTGTGATGGGGTTAAGAGCGTCTCAGTCTCGCCTTGCCTACCCAGAGTTCACAACACTAATGGATTCCGACCTCTTGTAGCTTCCTTATTTCTTATTACAGTGCGTCAAAACCTTGCACACAAATAATTATTTTGTTCGTCATGGCTAAAAGTTTGTGATCAAGTTCTTAATTCTCTATATTCAGGAATTACATTAAACATTGTTACCATCAACACAAATATCAAGTAACTAACTGGATCCTTCCTTTCCATTGATCATAAAACCTACACTATGGAGACATGTGGTTTAGTTATTTATGATTACAGGATGGTGAAGCAGCCAGAGGTCAAAAATAAGGGTCACATAACACAAGTCTGGATTCCGTGACATCATTGCGTTGGTAGATACAAGACAAATGCTGATCCAGAGAGAAACAGCAATGCTACAACACCATGACGCGTGAGGAGAGAGTGACATGTTTGTATTCTTGGTACACCAGAACCTTTGCACTGAAGATGACACAAACAAATGATCTAATTCTAGTATAAGAGACATAATTGATCAAGAAACAATCAACGAGGTCTGCTACCAAGTCAGCATTAATGTCATAATTTATTGATGTAATGCCAAAAAATGGGTAATGTGCCAGACATCAGAGGTCATATGGCACTATGGTAAAGCATAAACGGGAGGGTTAGAGAAAGAGTGAAACGGTGAGGGAAGGGGAAGGAACGGGATGTTACAGCAGGATGGTTAGATCACATGAAGGATGTGTAATTGTTGGAGGAAGATCATAAATTGGGAATTGGGACAGAGGGATGAGTAAGGAAAGTTTCTTGGAGGCAGATAACTGGAGGCCTATAGCAAGAAATCAGGTGACAGTGGTCTGGCCTAAGGGGGGTGGATGGATGACATAGATACTGGTCAAGGTATTATGTAGTCACGATCAACGCAACATGACTCAGTAGCAGGCCTGATTCCATTAGTTTCTTTTGTCTACATTTACACTTATACTTATAACTTGGACATCCTACGACTGAAGATTTGAGAATTGATGAAGATAACAGGATAGCATGTATACACTTGCTCAATATTGCATCTATTACAGAGTAGATAGTCATTGAAGTCAACTCTTAGTAACTCCAGCACATGGATTACCAACCCTGGATGCTAAGAATGAAGCATTGGTTGGACAAGTCTTATGTTTATTGTTAAGGTAAGGCATATTTATGGGGGCAGCATCTATTACTACTATGTGACTGTACGTGTGTGTGTATGCCTGCCAGGGGGTATAAGCCAGCCACACACACTATAAACAAGCACCAATCAGTTGAAGGGTGAAGAGAAACTAATCCTATTGTCACCATTCATGTTCCAGGTGAGGATACATACAACAGAAGAAGTTACTGTGCAGGAAGTAATATGTGGTCAATGCTACACACACGGACTCTTTACCCTGCCTTGGATGGCTACAAAGACACATGTTACTGTTATCATCAAAAGCCGCTAAGCCAGTGTCAGGTGAAAGGGATCATATGCCTCTCAATATATCTGGTTTGATAATAGACAAGAATTGATTATAGAAATTAACTATCCTTACATGAAACAATGAGGAGACTTAAACATTAACATACTTGCCTATCAATACAATTTTATCCTTGAACTTATGACTAAATTTCCTTCCACAAAAGTGTCGGGTGTCAAAGTAGTCCAGTAGAAGCATCCACGCAACCCTTGGCTACGAGAGGTGGGTGGAATATGTCTGATCAATAACTAGACTAAGCTACAGTCTGCCAATCAACCATACTGAGTACATGAGGAAAATAACTAAACAATAAATCAATAACAGGCAATTGAAGAAATATAAAATAAACCCTTTGGCATGTATACATAGAACTTATTTGATAACTATTTGTCTTTATCTACTCTCCAAAACACTTGCTTCAAAACTACATCAACTACCTACACCTCCCTCTCCCTCTCTCCTACCTACACTCCTCATTGGCCCCGGCGGGTTCAAGACAGGCGGACAGGCGGACACATTACCTGGCGCCGCCCCTGGCCCTGCCCCTCCCACGGCCCCGCACAAGACCCCCCCTGCGCGTGGCCGGACTGGCCGTTGCGCCTGCGGGAGAAATCTGTGGTGTGGCCTTGGCAACTGGGGAGGCCTGGGGTGTGGCTTTGGCTGCTGGGGAGGCCTGGGGGGAGGGTTTTGGGGTAGTGGGGGTCTGGGGTGCAGTCTTGGCAGCTGGGGTTTGTGTTGCAGCCTTTGGGGCGGCTTGGGCTGCTGGTTTTGTGACGGGTGTTCCTGGTTTTGCAGCGGGCTTTGTGGCTGGTGTTGCAGCTTTTGTGGCTTGTGTTGCTGGTCTTGTAGCGGGTGTCCCTGGCTTTACTGCTGGCTTTGCAGCGGGTTTAGTGGCCGGTGTTCCTGGTTTGGCAGCTTGGGCTGCTGGTTTTACAGCGGGCGTTCCTGGTGCTGCAGGTTTTGTGGCAGGTTTGGCAGCGGGTGCTGCAGGTTTTGCAGCGGTCGTTGCTGGTTTTGCGGCTTGTGTTGCAAGTTTTGCAGTTTGTGTTCCTGGTTTTACAGCGGGTGTTCCCGGTTTTGTTGCAGGTTTTGTGGCAGGCGTTCCTAGTTTTTTAGCCGGTGCAGTTTGTGTTGCTGGTTTTTTAGCTGGTGTAGCCTGTGTTCCTGGTTTTGTCATGGGTGTTCCTGCTTTTGCAGCTTGGGGTCCTGTTTTGGTCATGGGTGTTGCTTGTTTTGTAGCGGGTGTTGCAGCCTTTGTAGCAGGGGAAGCTTGCGTTGCAGGCTTGGCAGCAGCAGGGGACTGGGGTGTAGCCTTTGCAGCAGCAGGGGACTGGGGTGTAGCCTTGGCAGCAGCAGGGGACTGGGGTGTAGCCTTTGCAGCAGCAGGGGACTGGGGTGTAGCCTTTGCAGCAACAGGGGACTGGGGTGTAGCCTTTGCAGCAGCAGGGGTCTGGGGTGTAGCCTTTACGGCAGTAGGGGAAGGCTGGGGTGCAGTCTTAGCGGCGACAGGGGAGAGGGGTGTAGTCTTTGCAGCAGCAGGTGTCTGGGGTGTAGTCTTCGCGGCGACAGGGGAGAGGGGTGTAGTCTTTGCAGCAGCAGGTGTCTGGGGTGTAGTCTTCGCGGCGACAGGGGAGAGGGGTGTAGTCTTTGCAGCAGCAGGTGTCTGGGGTGTAGTCTTCGCGGCGACAGGGGAGAGGGGTGTAGTCTTTGCAGCAGCAGGGGTCTGGGGTGCAGTCTTTGCAGGGGAGAGGGGCTCAGTCTTAGCAGCAGCAGGGGAAGGCTGGGGTGCAGTCTTAGCAGCAGCAGCAGGGGATGCTTGTGTTGCAGTCTTCATGGTGACAGATGGCTTTGGAGGAGTCTTAAATCCTACAAAAGACTGAGGTGTTGGCTTTGTGACTGCTGGGGTTGGCTGGGGTGTGGCCTTGGCTGCTGGGGTTGGCTGGAGTGTGGCCTTGGCAGCTGGGGTGGGCTGGGGTGTTGGTTTTGCGGGAGTGGGTGTCTGGGGTGCGGTCTTGACATCTTGAGGTGCTGGTTTTGTGACGGGTGTAGAGGCCACGGGGGTCTCTGGTGTTATCTTAGTAGGGAGAGAAGCCTCACTCTTTATGGAGGCAGGGGACTGGGGTGTTGGTTTAGCGGCAGGGGACGCCTGTGTTTCAGCCTTCACGTCAATGGATGGCTTCGGTGGAGTCTCGAATCCTACAAAAGGCTGAGATGTTGGCTTTGTGGCTGGTGTCTCCTTGGCTGGTGATGCTACTGGTGTTGTTGTCTCCTTCACCGCCTCCTTTGTGACAGTCTCAGTATCAGCTTCTTTACCATCCTCACCGCCATCCACCTCCATCGCCTCGCTGAAACAACAGGCCACACATTATCTCCATCCAGCGATACATCCAGGCAAAAGACATTTGTGGGTCTTTTTATCATTAATCTAGTATGTGTTTCCTTCATTCTTGCCTAACATAAGGGTTCTGCACATAAAGAGCAGGTTCCCACTCACTGGTTACGAGTGCAGACACGAGACCTTGAATGACATATAAACAAAGGTAAAGCCAGCTTGACTTTGTGGGTGGAGGCTACTGGCTTGCTGGGAGTGTTATTGTCTTATCAGATGCCAGCAGATGTGGAAAGACTGATATTGTTATCATGATGGTTAGTTATGTACAACCATCTTCAAAGGGTAAATGTAGGGCAGGGCAGGTTGCATCGAGGGTAGGTTGCATCATTGCCTCTAACTCGCATGTTATCACACGTACATCGTCTTACTACTACTACTACTACTACTACTATAAACTACTACTACTACTACTATAAACTACTACTACTACTACTATAAACTACTACTACTACTACTACTACTACAAACTACTACTATAAACTACTACTACTATAAACTACTACTACTACAATAAACTACTACTACAACTACAACAATAATAATAATAAAAAAAGTTAATGCGAGTTAGAGGCAATGATGCAACCTGCCCCGCTCTCCCCTACGTGTCTTGGGGCTTCCTTGAGTACAAAAACAAAGGGAGGTCCATTTTAAAAGCACAATATAGATGTGATATTCTCCAAATTGTTCTCGTAATTCCTGTAATTGTCCCTCCAGTGATGTGACCCGAGTGTTGTGTCTAAATAGCAAGGTTCTCAGTCTTACACCATTACACCTCCACTTACCCCTTAATGTCTTCACCCGTGGCTTCCTCCTCCTCCTCGTCTCCCTCCCCACACTCCTGTTGCGATTCTGGCTCCTCCTCCTTGTCCTTCCCTTCCTCCTCCTTCTCATGTTCCTCCTCTGCCACCACTTCCTCCTCCTCGCCCACCTCCTCTTCAGTCTGTTCCTCCTCCTCCTCCTCCTCCATCTCTTCATCTTCTTCCTCTACAGCTCCATCCTGGGGAATATTTTAAGGGTAAAAGTATGTCCATTGAAAGATTGTGTGTGTATGAGTGTGAGTGGGGGATGAGAGGGTTAACTATGGGAAGTCACTTGTGGTAATAAGCATACTGTGAAGGGACGAGAGAGAGAGAGAGAGAGAGAAGAGAGAGAGAGAGAGAGAGATGAGAGAAGAGAGAGAGAGAGAGAGAGAGAGAGAGAGAGAGAGAGAGAGATAACTTCAGATAACAATATAGATCACAGTATATACGACAGTAAAAGTATTCCTAGTATGTTACTGTGTCCTGTAACTCTCCTAAACAAACCATTACACTTTTCATTATACTAGACCAATCATTACAATACATATAGTACACACTACACTCAGAGCTGGGCAGTATTTAAATACCTTTGTGTATTTAAAACTATTTATAAATACAATGGTTTTCACGTATTTAAATACTTTAATGAGTATTTAAATATATTGTATTTAAATACTCATTATATGAAAATGTAAATACTTAATAATCTCAATTACTCAAGTTAATTAATCAATTAATTAAATATACAATAGTATCCTTTATCATTTATCAAACATTTTATATTGTTAATCATGAATTACTGAAAACATGTTAAAACTTGTGTGTATTTAAATACAATTGATGTACGTATTTAGTATTTAGATACATTTCTCCCATGTATTTAGTATTTAAATACATTCAATGTATTCAGTGGCCAGCTGTGCCTCCACTACACCAATCCTCACACAACCATTACCATTTCTAAATAGCTCCCCCCTCACCTTCTTCTCAGCAGTGTCATCTTTGTCCTCGGCCTCCTGTTCCTCCCCTTCCTTGGCCTCGGTCTTCCCTGCCCCCCCCTCCCCTGCTGTCTTGCCTCCCTCTGTGCTCTTCACGGCATCATTACTAGTCTTCTGTTTCTTTGCCGGCTGTTAGAAAGAGTTAGAAAGTGACGTTAACAAATGAGCAGAGGAGTTCAATAGACACAGATAGATATAGATATTTTATTGTCCACAAAAATGCATTAAAAGAAATGACACAATATAAGAAAATAACTCATGGACCAGAAATTTACTCTCATCAGTAATTAACAAAAGTATCAAGTATCTAAAAAAATGTATATGGGAAACATTGTGGCGCCTTTGTATTATTTTCATCTTAAAATTATACTTCCATGTAATATATCTATGTCATTTCCTATCAGCGCCATCTAATAATTCAGCAACACTACTAAAAGCAAAAATTAAAAACTAACAACGCATATAAGATACATAAAATTAGCTTACATTCTCATAAGTTACAAGTTACAAAGAAATATAGAACAAGAAAAACTGTAAATGTTCAAATCATCTATACCCACGAGAGAGAGAGAGAGAGAGAGAGAGAGAGAGAGAGAGAGAGAGAGAGAGAGAGAGAGAGAGAGAGAGAGAGAGAGAGAGAGAGAGAGAGAGAGAGAGAGAGAGAGAGAAGCATCCCTGTGAGAGAGTAGAAGCATCCCTGTGAGAGTGAGAGAGTAGAAGCATCCCTGTGAGAGTGAGAGAGTAGAAGCATCCCTGTGAGAGTGAGAGAGTAGAAGCATCCCTGTGAGAGAGAGAGAGAGAGTAGAAGCATCCCTGTGAGAGTGAGAGAGTAGAAGCATCCCTGTGAGAGAGAGAGAGAGAGAGTAGAAGCATCCCTGTCTGTACTCACCATGTCCTCCAGCACACTGTCGCACACGTTGTTGTAGTGCAGGACGGAGTGGAAGTGAGTCTTGATGAGCATGGCGTTGGTCAGCTTCAGTTTATTCTCCGGGCACACCTTGCACTTGTAGCACGAGCGCGTCTCCAGGAAGTGCAGCCCTGTAGTGGGGGGAGAAGGGGTTGTGGGTTATGGCTTGTTTGGGTGAAGAGGTGGGAGAAGGAAGGAAGATAGTAATAGTGATAGTAAGTCACAAAAACAGGATTTAGGTAAGTTACAAAAAAAGTCACAAGAACAGAGCAAGAAGAGCAAGCTAAGAATATAAGGAAGCTACAAGAGGCCGTGAGACCTACACGTGGTAGTTCCTGTTACTTAACACTACCTACATCCACCTTTCATCCCCATCCATGAAATTATCCAGCCTCCTTTTAAGACTAAGGACCCAGGGCATCACCCCATCACCCACACAACAGGCCAGGGTCAACACTCACCCAGGGGCGTCTCAGGGTCATAGGGGGGCAGGGTGGTGGAGGTATAGACGGGCTCCTTCCCCTTCTGGTGTTTGCGATGACCCTCTTCAATCACGGCCCTGAACACCACCTCCAGCCGCTCCTTCTCCTGCTCCTCCTCCGGGGTGAGCGTTGGCTCGGCGGCGTTGGTGCGGTAGACGTGGCGGTAGTGCTGCAGGGAGAGGCGGTGCTCCTCCAGCTCTGCCCGGGTGGGGAAGTTGCGCTTGCAGCAGCGCACCTTCATGAAGTGAGAGACGAGGAGGTGCTCCAGGCTGTTGTTGTGGTCCTTGAGGTTGGCAAACACCTGGCACCGCCAACACTTGAGGTGCTGGTGGAAGGGCTGGTCCCCACACCGCAGGGCAGCAAGCTGGAGGGGGGACGGAGGGGTCAGGTTAGGGCGATGGGTGAAAGGGTAACAAGTACAGGAAGGAAGTTAAGATATGATGATACACCACATTACTTTTGCCTGAATGAATGAATGTATGAAACAGTAAATAATCTATACAGACTTTAGTTTAACTCAAAAGTCAAAACCTAACACACACAAACACAAAACGCGACAAAACACGTGGAATGACCTGTAATGAACGACACAGTATTTACTGAGTCGTTCCAACAATAACAATAATATTCACGAGATTAAAAATTTGAGATTGATCAAATGACAGAGCTGAGAGGCTACGGTATTATTACAGTTTGACGCTGAATTCACTTTGGTGGATGAAACTATTTTTTCTGATGAATTTTCATGTGTTTTGAATTACTGTAATCTGTTTACCATTTGTGTCGCAAATCACTATTATTTTTATTTTTTAAAGTTAGGTTACGTAAAGGTTCAATTTGTTTTTCAACAATTTTTGTCCGAAAACACACAAAAAAGTTATTTGCGACAGAAACGGTTAGCAGATTAATTCAACACATCAAAACTCACCAGAAAAAAATTGTTTCGTCCACCAAGTGAATCAGGCGTCAGACTGGAAATTTACCGGGCTACAAATACAACTCATTTCTAGTATATCCACACCAGGCAAACACACCCCGACAGCAGCGGCCAGCCTACCTTAGCCTCGTTGAGCAGCATCTCCATGACGCGGGCCCCCACGGCATGGTGGGCCACGGAGGAGTCGTAGTGCTCCGTGGTCTCCAGGTGGCGCAGGTAGGTCTGGCGGGGGAGGGAGGGAGGTTACTCAGGGTTAGGGAGAGATAGAGGAGGGTTGCAGAAAAGGAACATAGAAGTCAATCAAGGAAGTGGAGATACCGAAGGCAGTAAACACATAATTTTTAACCCCTTGAGGCCCAGAACGTAATTTCCATTGTAATTTGGGTGCTATTAGACGATTTTTTGTGACTAGAAGCAATATTTTATAGATATGACCTGTTTAGTATCCTTGTCCACTAACTAATTTGGTATATTGAATTACTTTTCTTAATTTTATGGCTCAACAACAGACAATTTTATATAGCCAAGGAAAGATCTGGGCGTGAAGGGGTTAAGAAGTGTGAGGCAGAGTAATCATTGGTAAGCCCGGTGGTTCACTTGGTTACAGGGAGTTTCGTACACCAAGTTGTTTCGTACCCAGGTTTTGTTAGTTGTTTCGTACATACCTGGTGCCGTTTCGTAACTTAGTAGTCAAATTCAACTCTGAGCTGAGTGTACGAAGTGACTATGGGTTCATATAGACTACGAAACAACTTTTTGGTGCACGAATCTGCTGGTGTACGAAACAACTTGTGTACGAACTGACTGCACCCCGGTTCACTTACCCCGACCTTGTTGAACTTGTTGATGCCGCACATGTGACAGTTGAGCAGCTCATTGGGGATGTACAGCTTCTGTGGGAGGGAAGGGAGGGCGGGGCTGTCAAGCAGTGTGGCTCTCCAGTTCTCCGGGGCATAAAACTCATGCCACAAATTAAAATGATGAACACAGACATAAAAATTGGAAGGGTTCATAGACCGTCTAACCTCATCAGATGTTGTGGGAAAATCTGACCTCAAATATAAATATGATGAGTAAATGATGATGACGTTTATGCCTGTGTCTCCGGCTAAACACTGCTTCCCTGGCTACTGACCACATGTTTAAATGGAGCATTGAAGTAACATGCAGTAGCCGTAACATCAAAAAGAAACTATTCACTACAAAAAGCTAGTTAGATATATTAACTTTCATCTCTGTTCCTTTCCTTGGTAATGAATGACAGATCTTGCTCACACACACACACACACACACACACCCCAGGGTACCCACACACACACACACACACCCCAGGGTACCCACACACACACACACACACACCCCAGGGTACCCACACACACACACACACACCCCAGGGTACCCACACACCCAGGGACACCACACACACACACACACCCCAGGGTACCCACACACACACACACACACCCAGGTACCACACACACCCACCCCAGGGTACCCACACACACACACACACACCCCAGGGTACCACACACCACACACACCCAGGGTACCCACACACACACACACACACCCCAGGGTACCCACACACACACACACACACCCCAGGGTACCCACAAACTCCACTTGCCGCACGTGTTTGCCCGCTTATGGTAATTTTCAAAGGTGGGCACCAAACCGTTAATCGTTAATTAACGAAGTTAACATTTTCGTTAACGATTTAACTTTCAAGTTAACTTTGGAAATCATTATCGGACTAATTAACTTCCGTTACATTTAACTTCCGTTAACTCAAGTTCGCTAACCCAAAAATTTCATAAAAACCGGTAAACGTTTAAAAGTTTCTATTATTTTCAGATTTTCAATACAGATGTAGTCTTAGCATATTTAATATTGTACGCGTCATTCTTTTAACCCCGATATAACGCCACTTATTATTATTATAAATAACTTTTCAATTAAACTTCGAATTGTGAGTTCAAAATGATATTTTATGTATTCGATATTTAAGCAATTATTTTCTATTAATAGATCCTATAAAGTTTCTTTAATAAACAAATAAGATATTGCACCCTAGCACGCAACGCAGCGCTATATATAAAAGGAAGTGCCAGTAGAAAGAGGACTCACTTCACTCTGGAGAGCTATTATGGTTACAACGTGAGTATCTGTTATCTGCTATTATAGCGATACCATTACTGTTAATTGAAAGAAAATAAATAAGTCAAGTTTCATAAAACTATAGTTTTTGGGTTCTAAAGCCCTTAAAAAACCCCATAAAGGCAGATTTTATAGTTTTGGCACTTTTCAAAGGTGTTTTTAGGTGGTTTTAGAGCAAAAACAGATTTTTTCCCCCTAGAATAAAAATTAACGTTAACGGTTTATCGATAACTTCCGTTACATCTTTAAAGAATTAACTGACTAACGGTTAACGAAGTTAACTTTTTGATTAATGGCGCCCACCACTGGTAATTTTCCCCTACAAAATATATGTTTATCAGTATAAATGATATACTCTTATCTTCGGAAATGTTTGTTCTATAATATCACATAAAACACAGTAAAACACATTAAAGAAATGCTACTATGAGACACTGAAGAAATATACATGAACTTAATATTCACTTAAACTCGTCGCCATTTAAAATTTTGCGAGACAACTTATAACATGGAGCATATCAATAGAAGATTGGAGACATATCCACACACACACACACACACACACCCAGGCCTCCCAGGGTACTCACGGGGGACAGTCCGGGGGGGATGCGGGGGTCCAGGGGCTCCACGGCCTTGTCCTCCTCCTTGTCTTCCTTGGTGTCGGTCTTAGCGGTCTTGGTGCTGTGTGGGGGGGTGAGGGTGAGGGGGTGGCGGGGTGAGGCCATGTCGGGCACGGCTGTCATGCAACACTCACGCGGACACATTTTTTCTATTTTTTTATTCACATCACAAAGGACTGGCCAAGGGCAATAAAGAAGAAAAATGGAGGCATTTAAAAGCCTGTTTAGTTGCCAGTCCCTACAAAGAAGAGAGTAAGAGAATAAAGAAGGGGGCCAATTTAGGTCGGGAGGTGTCTTGTCACTCCTCTCTTGAAAACCTTGAAGTCTTAGGTGGAAAAATAGAAACAGGAAGAGAGTGACAGAGTTTGCCAGTGACAGGGATTAAAGAATGAAAATGCTGATTATCTCTCGCATTAAGGACCTACCAGTAGAGGACCCGCCAGTAGTGAATCCCTGAACAAAATTTTACAGCCAATTTTTGATATTGGATTATGATAAAACACAGGAAACATTTATTTTAGCCGGGGGACGCCTCGCAAAAGTGGGGTAACTCCACTAGGCAGCGAAATCCAATTTCTTATATATCTCTAGTTGTAATTGCTGTAAACACATGAGCCTGATGTCTAAATACAGTAAAGCCTCTCTGATTCAAACCCTTATAATTCAAACTTCGGGTCATGTGACCTGCTTCAGGCCTAGTCCTAAATTTTCAATAACTTTCCATAATCCGAAGTGAAGTTCAAATTGTCAGAGTTTTCTGCAGCATCTTCCACCTCCTCTGTGCCATCCACTTCGTCAGCCAGCCTCCACATGCCTCCACCACATTAAGCACCTCAAGCACTGAAGACCTTACCTTACATATCCCCAGTGACACCACTGGTGCATTTAGCAGCGGTCACCCCCTCCCCCACACTCTCCCTACTGAACGATACTGAACGCTTCACAATACACATTGCTACCAAGATAGCAGCTGCCAAAATTGATCTCTGTGGCTATTCTTATTGTTGAAGAATAACTTGATGATGACCCTGTATTTGATGCAGCAGAAGTTATAGCATCAGGACATGAAATATTAAGGAGGCAAGAAGAGGAGTCTTTCTTTGTCCTTGGTTTACATACGCTTATTGTGGCGCCAGCTGGCAACTCTGTGGCGGTCCACCTCCCAGGGCTGTAGTGCGGGGGCTTGCAATGGCCATGCTGTATGCTGACGTCACCGTGCGCCTCCGTGTGCACCCGTGCGTGTTGCATTACTGAACGCAGCCCTTGCCTGAAGACGCTATCAGTGACGCCCGAGTGCTCGGTGTACAGTAGTACTGCATTTCAAGACTTCAGTATTAGCCATGTTTTGGTGAGTACAAGTAATACAATCTGTGCTATTTTAGCATGTTTGAGTGAGTTCTTATTGTGTGGAGGGGCTAGAGGCAACCATCGGATAATTCGGACTTTCGGCTAATTCGACCCGGGTCTCCTCCTAATTAGTTCAAATTAGAGAGGCTTTACTGTCATTCTTTTTTAGGTCACTGAATCTAATTGTGGCCATACAATAGCACTACTATTGCATGTTCTTGAGATAACTCTACACCAGGTTGGCAAAACTTTAAAATAGCCTGGACAGCATGGAAAACTGAACATTTCCGTGGCTTTATGTAAAAAGGCACACTAACCATTTGTATCACATGACACGTTTCCGGGGCTTTAACACAAGTCAGTCAAGTCCACGGAGTCATCCTAAAAGTTGTGATTGCCATTAATAAAGAGGTGATGCAGGAGCCCCGGGCAGGGAAGCCAGCACTTTATTCTAGAGTAGTTTTGCCTTGACCGGGCTTCTTCAGAGGAACACCCAGTCAGGGCAACACTAGAAGGCAATAAAGTACTCACTGCTCAGCCCCGGGTCTCCTTCATCACATGTTTTCTTTCACACTTACCAATGTGTCTACACCTTGGCCTTTATGTCACCTTGATCCTCACCACTTTCACTTTCACTCTGATTCATGTTATGGCACATGAGGCCATGTAGCAGCTGCTGTGGCAATGCTGGTTTTGTGTGTCTCAGAGGCATCCACCATCCACTGTGTAGGAGCCAACCCTTGGTCATGGCAGATAGAGCAGGGTTTCCCTTGTTAAAGTGCAGCAACACATGTCTGGTAATGTGCTCTGATGGCCAAGTCAGGAGAGCACTTGTCTGGTGGTAGGCACAAAGAAGACCTTTTCTTCATGCCTTGCCAGTGTTTTGCTTGAGTTTGAGTTTACCAGTTGAGTTTACAACCCTTGAGTTGAGCCTCACCCAGGGACGTGCTTGTTCCATCACTGTAATGTTGTTCATGGTGCAGGTTGCCATGGGGTCTGGAACATCTTGAAGCACAGGAGGAACATCACCCAGGGATTCCAGGAGCGACTTTGCCTCAGAGGAGTTCACAGTTTTGTCAGAGATTGTCTTCTTGCCATGACAAAGAAACCTTGGGTGGTATCTGAGCCACTGTAGATATGTAAAGGAACTGTAACTTCAGCAGTGCTCTGACAGCACACTGTGTTGCAGCCTGTCTTTGCATGGAAGTGCAAAAATGCCATCCAACTTATGTGCAACATAGGCTGCCAAAACCATTACATCAGTATCTTATGAATCCGTGACTACTGGCATGGTTATCTCTACCCTGCGCAAATTAAAATATCCATAGAATATGACAGTATCTGCCTTAATATGTGAGCACTCAGTGTGTGGCAATTTAGTTCCACTTTCAAGATTCCAGCAGTTGGATCCCACTGAGTGTATCAGGTGTGCTGAGGCCTTGGCACTGGTGACTGTTCATTGCCAAGGAACATTTGCAGCCTCTTTGTCACCCTGGCTCTGTAAAAAAACCCTCATTAAATGCAACTGATGTAGGAAATATCTTGATATTTCATGAAAACATTTTGTGGTCCTTCATATGAGGTGGATGTATTTAGCTGCATGAGACGTCCCCTGTCATTAATTGTAGTACTCAAGTCATACCAAGTCATGATACTTTTACTTGCATGTGGCTGCCTTCTGTGGACAGTCATGAAAAGCTTTGTTGCATAATCACCCCAGGTAAACGGTGATCCATCTGGTGTTATTCTCTTCTTGAGTTGGTGTTGAGAGTCGCCACATGAAGCCCACATCAAGGAGGGATCATTATGTACAAGTAGAAAATGCTTCAGGGTCGCCCTGAAGACATGACAAAGGGAAGATGACTCTTGCGGGTGTTGTTTTGTAGATCAAGAAGTGTCAAGAAGAAGGGAAACAAGGCTAGTGGGGACATGGGAAAGATTGCGAAAGAATAGAAACAAGGTGGCAAAGATGCCTTTGGACATGAGAAAGATTTGGAAAGGAAAGAAACTAGGCGTCACTCAACATTTGTCCTACCACGAGTGGTATCAGTTGGCAAAGGACAAATGTTGAGTGACGCCTAGTTTCTTTCCTTTCCAAATCTTTCTCATGTCCAAAGGCATCTTTGCCACCTTGTTTCTATTCTTTCGCAATCTTTCCCATGTCCACACTAGCCTGTTTCCCTTCTTCTTGACACTTCTTGATCTACAAAACAACACCCGCAAGAGTCATCTTCCCTTTGTCATGTCTTCAGGGCTACCCTGAAGCATTTGCTACTTGTTTCTCTCCTTTTCCATGTGAAATGTTGAAGCCGACGTTTCAGGCACAACTAAGCATGGGCACACAACCAGATGGGTGTCTCGCAGTACTAAACTTTGACGATCTTTTTCAAATATTGGTGTCCTTCTGGAGCACGACGAGAGCTTTCGAATGAGCTATAGAACGGCCCCAGACGACCACCACAGCGTTCGTTAGAAGCGCGGACAAATGTTCTCGTGTAGAATTAGAAAGGAAATAGAGAAAAACTGGTTCACAAATAGGGTGGTGAATGAATGGAATGGTCTCAGTAGACAGGTAGTTAGTGCTGAGTCATTGGGGTGCTTTAAAGAGGGGCTGGATAGGTTCATGGATGGGGATAAAAGGTGGATGTAGGTAGTGTTAGGCGACAGGAACTACCACGTGTAGGCATCGCGGCCTCTTGTAGCTTCCTTATGTTCTTATGTTCTCCAGGACCCTTTCCTCTCTACTGAGTCATCTTGGGCAGGGTTATCACCCCTGCCAGACTGCCTCGGCAAGGTGTCAATGTTGATCAGTCAGCTTCTCCAGCGGTGGGCTTTTCTGAACTTGACTCATTGTTCCATTACAGGTGCAAACAGGGAGGCAGTCACCAGGGAGCCTGTTTCACGATATCACACAGATGGAAGTTTGTCTTTCTCACTTGTGCAAAAGTGTGGCCTTGCAGCCATGGCACCTCCCTGGCCTCTGATGCACCACCACCACCGCTGCTACACTGCTACTATTGCTGCTTGTTGAGGGTGGGCTGCAAAAATAAACTGAAGCTTTTTTTTTCTCTTGTTTGTGGAAAGAGCTGCAAAGAAGGATTTTCTATCACTGACATTCTTTCATTGCAGAATAATTGAATAGTTCTTCACCATCTTTCAAGGCAGTTTCGAATTCGTGAATCAGTTTCTCTGGAGCAGAACACCTGACTAATGATCGGAATCCAGGATTTTCCAAGTTGAATGGATCACATTCAACTTCTGTAATACATGCATCAAGATCTTGAACATCAAGAACATTGAGTTCATCAAGTTTCAAACACCTGGGTCCATTGTGAGTGTGACCATGTTGAGCATGGCTCATGTTTACCACATCAGGGAGGGAAACACTTACTCTGTTGACAGAATTACCACTCAGGGTACCTGTTAAAACCCTTTCTTAATTTCTCAATATTTTTGCCCAATCAACCTTCAGTTCAGATCATTTGTTCATCGTCATTTCAATCCTTTCTTTGCTATCTTTGACACAAGAAAATTAAATCAGAACACCAAAAATAATGTACATTTAGCAAAGTAAAGCAGGACAGAGTATGGGATGGCCATGACAGTGTTGCCCCCTGGCCTAGAGTTATCTCAACAACATTCAATAGTATTGCTATTTTATGCCCAGAATTAGATTCAGTGACCTAAAAAAAACTTATATTTAGACATCAAGCTCATGTGTTTAGTGCAATTACAACTAGTCATATATAAAAAATTGGATTTCTCGCTGCCATTTTGGATTTCGCCGTCTAGTGGAGTTAGCCACTTTTGCGTGGCGTCCCCCGGCTGAAAAAAATATAGTTTTGTTTTATGATGATTCAACCTCAAAAATTGGTTGTAAAAATTTGGTCAGGGACTCGCTACTGGCGGGTCCCCTACTATAACCCCAGGACCCTCCCCACTGCTTACACCCATCCCCTCCCTCCCTCCCTTGTCTGCAGTGACCCCCCCCGGACACGGCCCAGTCAAGGGTGGCTGGCCGGCCCTGCTACTGTACATAACACTGAGGGGTGGGTGGGGCTGGCCTACCCCGGTGGTGGTGTGTGGTAAGGGGGAAGTGTGCCCCTGGGGGGGTGTGGTGGTGGAGGTGGTGTGTGACAGGGGGGCTGTGTGTGTGGTGAGTGTGGCGGGTGTCAATGTTGGCCGGGACACCCCCGGTAGCGGTGGGTGTTGGGCCGGGCCGTCACGGTGGCCCTGGGCCCTGCGTGCCGGGGACTGCCGTGTGTGGCCAGCCCGATAAGCTTACCTCGGTTTGGGGTCGGCTGAGGGGCCGCCGTCACCCTTGGCCCCCTTCTGGCCTCCCGTAGTCCCTGCCGCTGCCTCCGTCTCGCTCTTGGCCTTCTGGTCCTTGGGTGGCGGGGCCTTAGTGTCCTTGGCGGCGGCAGGCCGGGGCTTGCCCCACTTGCTCTTTGTCACGGCTTTCTTAAAGTATGTGTTACCGGTCGAGGCGGCGTGGCCCAGCGGGGCCGACGAGCGGTCCTGCCAGACCTGCTGGCCTTCCCAGGGCTGCCTGCCGCTGTGCTGACGGTCGGGCTGAGGAAACTTGCGTGCAGGCGGTGGATGCAGGAGGGGCGGACCCTCCCCGCGGCGAGAGCCACGACCCCCATCCTGTGGGAGACACTCAACGCTCAGTGGCCGGCCACAGGCACGGGGCTCGGCGGCCGGCCCGGGAGTGCGGGGCCTCGGGGACCCTGGGGGTTGCCGCCGAGAACCTCGCGACACTCCCGTGGGACTGATTGGCCTGGCCAGGGGTCACCCCCCCGGCAAGCCTCCACCTCCACACAGGCTCCTGAAGAATAAGTGTTACAACAAGGCATAGCATACTGACAAGCAGCAGTTTTTGTGTGTGATTAAGAAGACGCCAAGCACAGCCTGGCAGCGGCCCGGTGCTCCTGTGCCGTGGCCGGTCACGGTCCTCCCCTCCCCCGACACAGGCACGACACCCTCTCTCACACGTCTGTCCACAACCTGCCAGGGCAGACGTGGACACAAGGAGTGGATGGAAGGCATGAGTTGTGAGGCTGAGGCAACACTTGGCTGTGTGCACTGCCGGGATGACAGCAACAAAGATGGTGGTGGCGGTGATGGTGAGCACATTAATAACCTAGTTGTTGACATAGATGTAGCACCAAAGTGCCCACAAAAAGTATGCAGAATGGGTGAAACCAAGAAAACAACATTTCCCTGGTATTGTGTGGCCACCACGTGCCTCTGTGACAGCTGGTGTGACTGGTGGCAGGGAGGCAGCTGGTGGTCTGCACTGATTAAGATTAAGGTCATCCTTATTAATCCTTATGGATTAAGGTCAATTCTGTGCACCCAGATGCCTATGGTGGCTCCAACAGGGCCAAGGCATTGCAGGTGTCACTTTCTTAAGCTTTGAACACAATGTGGTCACCAGCAGGTCAATGGGACTCGGGTCTGGCGATGCAGCCCGGCCACTCGGGGAGGTTCACCCGCTGCTCTGCCCGCCGTGTCATGACCTGCCTTGTGGCGTGCTGCACTGTCCTCCATAAAGACGGTGCAGGAGTGGATCTCATAACTCATGGCACGGCCATAAACCTTACCGTGGCTGCCGTGCCCAGTCACCGTGACAGTGTTGGGAGGCACACACACGTGGACCACACACCCATGTTATTCGGCATACTTCTTGCAGGCACTCCATATCTACCTAGTTTTTCTTTATAATGTGTTTGTGAGTGGTTATGGTGCCTGCCCCCAACACCACAGCTGTGGCGGGGCAGCAGGGCACTGTGGAAGGAAGGTGAACAGAAAGGTGACAGAATAACACTTCATTCCATCCCAGCAAAGGTTAAGTGTTTGCCTGGACTGCAGGACCTCCCTACAGGTGGCTGAGGCTGAGGCCACCCATCCACTGTCACCCTGTGAAGTGTTTCCCACAACACTGGGGCCAATCAATACACTACAACACAAAGCTGGTGGCGGGACACAGGGTCCTCACCACTCACACCAAACACAAAGAGGACTGAGTGATGTGTGGGAAACGTAAGACATTGATGAATGCCTCCTGAGGGAGGGAAATGCGCTTCCATCCTTCCACTTTGGGGGTGGTGGGTAATGCATGTGGATGACGCGATGGCAGGCGCGCAGACAGACTTACCTGTGCATGTGTGTGTCTGAGGCAGAGCTCTGAGGCGGGCCCAGGGGGGCCCTGAGAGGTGCAAGTCAGTGCACGGAACACCAACGCTTGGAAGCCCGTGCACAAAATACAAAAATTCCTGATCTCGCTGGGCAATAAAATCAATTTTCATCAGGCATGACACAAAAAGCATATCACATCCCTCACAAAAAGAAAAGAGGGGATCTAGTAGCGATGTATGGAGGAATAATGGGCTTGGAGAGCATTGACACAGAGGACATGTTTGTGAGGGACAGGGGAAGCACAAGAGGACACGGAAAAAAGCTGAAAAAGACAAAATGCATGAAGGATATTAGGAAATACAGTTTTCCAAACCGGAGTATTGATCCGTGGAATGACCTGGGAAACGGTCTGAGTTTAAGGATAAACTTGACCCAATGAGACACGGAGACGGGACCCCACCAGTGTGGCTGATTTCCCGTACATCACGATTAGGTAAATACAACCCTGTAGGTGACACTCTCGGGGCAGATTTCACAGTCGTTCCCTTTTCGTTGGGATCCTTACCAACGAGCGGCCATTTCCACCACCAACAACAAATCCGATGTCACAGACGTCCTCCGTGCCGCCGTTTGTTTGTATCGCTACCATAGATTGGAACCTTGGGTAAGGCAGAGTCAGGCAGCCCACGGCCTCCACAACAATGATTACTAATGCAATATTTTCTTATCAAACACACTCTACAAATTCTTATTTCCATTTAGTTATATTTTCTTCTGAATAAGATGAAAACATTGATCAGCCACTGTATCACCACGGTAGAGGGCATGGAGGCCTTGGGGTGGAGACGGCCTGAGGGGCGCGGGTTGAAGCCAGGGCAGTGAGTCAGCCCTAGGGTTGTGGGCTGAGGGGGAGGTTGCCGGCTAGGGACACGGCTAGGGACACGGCACCTCCTATACCAATAGAAGTATTTTATGATTCCTGGGAATAATGGCGGCCAATTCCGAAAGGCACACACGTATACAATTTATTCCCGTCACCTATTTTCATGATGGGGAGTGAACTAATGCCACAGCATTGCCATATCACATTTAGGCCTGCCAGGTGTGTGGGCGATTACTTTGTTGGTGTTCACGTTGTTATCGCATGCATGAGGAACTGGGAAAGGTGTAACATGAGTAGCAAGAAGAGGACTTGCTGCCCTCTGATGCTGACCTGCACAAACACTTCTCATCACAGAGAGGGCGGACTTGTTGACAACATACCATGCCCATTTTGCTGACATAATACGTTGGCCACAGCCGAGGCCCCTTGGTGGGACAGAGGACTCTCGGCGCTGGATATAAACCTGGCCTGCACATCAACACACGGCCACTCATGCAGTACAGCCTCGTGCAGGGAGCGTCATGACCGAGAGTCGCTCCGTGTGTGTTCAGGAATGCCGAATACGTGCGTTGCATTTGGGTGCAATGAAAGCGCAGGCAAAAAGTTGGATCCATCCATTACATTTCACCAGCATGTTATTTATGCATTAATTTGTTAAAACATTATTAAAACAAATGTGTGGACCTTTGATGAACAAGACAGTGAGGTACAGTGCACATGCACCGCTGCGGGAAGTTTGGCATAAGCCTCATAATGTTACGTGAGAAAACATTCCGGGAGAGTCGTGTACCGATAACTCACTGGTACGCAAAGCTGTCTACACATGTCTGCCACAACATTGCCACTCTTGTCCTATAAGATTCTCAGGCTAGGACCCTTGTCTCAGGTCTGATAAAGCCTATGTCAGAGTGACTGGGTCAGTAATCATCTGATTTTACTGATCAAGGCTGTAGCCGAGACATATCTGCAGGCGAGATACAAATACACAGCCAGACACGTATATCTTATAGGGACCCAAGGCAGGACTAAGATGAATCATAGTATTATTTAGTGGAATGTTAATCTTTGCAATACCGGAAATGGCGGCGTACAAGTCAACCAGGCGTACAAGTCGGCCTCATGATTATTAGCTCAAGGTTACGGCTCGGGCCTATACTTGCCGTATAAGTCGACCCCAAAGATACGGTAGGGTACTGGTAGGCCAAAGCTTACAGTCTTTACCCCCGCAGTGTATGATTACGATATATTTGTAGATCAGAATTAGCGGTTGTATTGTTAGAGTGTGAGGCACCATGAGTTGTGGGGACGGCGCTGGGGGCGAGCAGCCAGGCAGTTGTTGTTGTTGTAGTTGTCTGACTGGCCGCTTCGGTTCAGTGGCGTTCCGGTCAGTTGTTTACAATCTGTGTATCAGCTGTTGGAAACAGCCTAGGGTTTTGTGTTGATATAAAGTGAATTTATATAATTACTTTATTATTTATATATTAATCTGTGTGTTCAATATGTTAAGTAAGTTCACCAAACACAAGTTTTAGCTGGAAATATTTGTGATAACCTGCTGGAGTTACGGTCAGTGGTGTACAGCGACTGTTAGTAGTGCTGAGCCACTTGTTGGCCACTCGCTGGTAAAGGTTCCTATTTTATCCTGGCCGTATAAGTCGAACCCTAGTGTTGAGGAGAGATTTTTTCAGGCTCAGAGTGGACTTGTAGGCCGCCATTTATGGTATATAAAATGTAGTTTTAAGGACATGGTGTCATGTAATATGCAATAACATATGTAATGTGTAATACATGTTTAGCAGTAACATCAGTATAATTTCACACACCATGATATCATTGAGTGCAATCAGTGTAAAAAGTGAATAGAAAGAAGTGGCTATCTCAGTGAGCTCCATCAGTGTGACATTGTGGCCCACAACACTATGGGGGATGGGGGAGAGCAGCGGCTTCACCAGACAACACAGACCGCGCGGCTCAGGGCGCCTGCACCCATACTACCTCCATGCTAAAGGCTTGTAATGAGAGGAGGAAAGTTAAGAAGCACTAGCATGGCCACAGTGACTTCACATCACTGCCAGTCAGGCAGACCTCCCGGGAACTCCACCGCCGGCTGCCTTATTTCAGGTCACACTACATTCTTCCAAACTCCAGTAATAGTGTAGGTATGTATGCATCAGATATACCAAAGTTGTCATATAAATTACTGGCAAGTAAACTATACTTTGGGGAGGCGGTAGCGGAGCGGTTAGTGTCTCCGACTGGCGTTCTCGGTGACCCCGAGTTCGATCCCCGAAGAAACCCAAAACCTTTCTGCACCGTCGAGTGGCCTAAGAACACCCACATGCCCTGCCTATCAGGGCAGTTAGGCACAAATAAACAGTAGACGGGTTACCGCATCGCTGTGGCAGTTATACAAACATGATGTGAACTATTGCAGGCTGGGAATACATTTCTGGATGTTTTCTGATCAAATTTCAAATTCAGCTGTGTGGCACTCTTTGAAACTACCCCAGGGTAGTTTCATCATAGGTAGCCCCCATCATATCATGGTGCTATTTGACCTTGAGACCACCGGACAGACCTGGTCGGATTCAACCAGATTAGATCATGTATGGAGCGATTGTGGTCTGTGCGTCAGACTGACAGTTGGTTGGATGGCGACCGAGCAGTGTTTGGTGTTTTGATCCGCCAACTCATCCGGTTCGGACCGGATCGCACCGCGTGTGTGCTGATCGTGAGGCCAACCGTCAGTTTCGCCGCTGACGGCGTTGCGAGAGGATCGCCAAGATGAATTGCTCCTTTACAGACAAGGCACTTGTGGACAGAATTCATGCAGTTATATAGAAACAATGGGTGCTTGTGCAAAATTCAAAGTAGAGATATGGATAAAAATAAGAAAAATGCAGCTTGTGAAGTCTTGGTAGAATAATTCAAGACGAGACAGTGAGGCAAATGTTGAAACCGTTAAGAAAAGAATATGTAGGTGTTGCTTTTTCTTTCGGTGTGTTCATTGGTGTAGTGCTACCCGAGGGCCGCGGCAGATGATGAATGAGCCAGTCAGTAATAGTATACACTCGAGCCTCAATTTAACGGACTAAATGGAGAGTTGAAATGACCGTTGCTTGGTATTCTTTTTTTTTTTTTTTTTTTTTATTGCCTATAATGCATGTAGGCAGTGAGCTCCAGGGGTGGCACGGCAGGCCCTGGAGGCTCACTTGGGGGCTGTGATGGTTGGCCCTCGCCCGTGGTGGCGCTGGCAGGATTGTTGGCAAAGCTTTGGTTTTGGGCACTAAAACCCCAACAAATTTGACTTGCATCATCGCGTAGATCTTTTCATCCTGCGTACTTTAAAGCCCCATTTCTCACGGCCCAAATGAAAATAATGGTGATATATATACTACCGAATACTAACTGTTATTTCAGCCAGAAACGGTGAATTCGGGTTAAATCTGATTACTGTATTTTACGGCTTATAAGACGCTGAATCTGGGACGACGCACCCTGATTTTGGAAGGATATTTCTAAGAAAATAAATATAATAGTTTCTACCGATAGGAAGTAGTAAAATCTACTGATTTTCTGGGTAGGCGGCGGTCTGAAGTGTCTTTCTGCTGCTTGTGTTCCCATGTTCTTTGGCGTATCCTACAACTTCTAGCTTGTTTGTGATCATTTCCAGGGCTGAAAAGAGCTTGTGATACGTGTGACTGTGACAGCCCGGTGGTAAATGCTAACAACAACAATCAACACGCAGAGACGTATAGTTGGCGCTGTTTAATGGAAATACCGTCAGGTGTCAGTGCGGGTTGATATGTCTTTAAACAGGATCTGATAAATTCCATGTATGGGGATGCAAGGTGGACGTAGGTAGTGTTAGTACGGGAACTACCATGTGTAGGTCACGTGGCCTCTGTACTTCCTTATTTTCTTATTTGTGCCAAATCTGCGAGGCGAATGGCTCCGCCGTACCTAGTAATCATCACAGGGTGAGGACAGACAGTTTGATTGAATGTCTTATGGTTTTGAATACTTGTAACAGGTTAAGTACTGAGGTTACTCCTATAAGAGGTGAATTGAATGCTACTAGCAGCTCTATTACATCTTAGTCTTGAGAGCAAGCATTTCAGTATTTTTTGGGAAACTCGTTTATAACCAAATACGGAGGTGTTTTGGCATGTTTTGCTAGTACCTCGTATCAGTAAAAGAAATGATCATACTCAGCATGTGAGCAGAGAGGGTGTGCGGCAGCCAGAGGGCAGGGCGGGCCCCTCACACCTGAAACATGATTTCTGTCAAATTGAGTGAGATTATTCAAACAACTTCAGAAGAACAACATTTCGACCCCGAAATTAGTGGCGCTCAATAACAATAATTTACCAACATTTTATAGTGACCTCTGATTTTTTGTTATATATAAATGTGGCTATAGCGCGTGTAGGCCATGACCTCCAGGGGTGGGATGGCAGGCCCTGGAGGCTCACTTGAGGGCTGTGATGGTTGGCCCTCGCCCGTGGTGGCACAGGCAGGATTGTTATAGTGACGCCTGTGATTAGAGGCTCATGCCGCGAGACTGTGTATCCTCCGATGCACTCGCAATCCAAGGTAGAGTTAATGGGCAGCATGTGGGTGTTCTTAGGTCAAGCTACGATTGCAGAAGGATGGTAAATCTTTTCTTGAGTAGTAAATCTACTGTTGTAAATGGTGAGGAAGATTGGTAAGATTGAAGACTTGTGTGTTAGTCAGGGCGGCGGCGAGGGTGAGGCTGGTGGGCGGTGGCGCTTGTGTGTGGTGTGTAAGCTTGTGTGTCCTACTGCCGGGCACTTCATGTTGGTGATGCATTTTGCCTCCTGTCATTACTGTGGCCTGCACTCGAGTACTGTACAGCCAGCAACTCATTTAAAGGACGGAGAAAAGGGAGCTCGTGTGTGGACGTGAGGTAGCGGGTGTGTGCGTGGCGACTGTGTGTTGCGTGGCGGGTGTGGCGGAGACTCAGTGTGCTGGCAGGCTGGGTTGAGGGAGGATGTGTGAGGCAGTGCTCCTGATAAACAGAGCATCACAAAAAGAACCAGACTGTGTAGGTAGCTAGGGAGGTAAACAGTGACTGGCACTACAGGCTGGATGGGGCGGGAACACACGCACTGCTCACCCTGCCACCTAGCGGACACTTTTTTCAAGCAGCGGACCTTTTAAATGATTTGGTCCGCTTGTCCGGTGGCAGATGGAGTCCGTTAGATGCGGGACGTCCATTAAATTGAGGGTCGAGTGTACTATCAATTAATAATAATTAGTAATAAATACAGACATGTGCATTACATATATGTGTATAAATAGTAACTATTGACCGACTTTCAATGGAATGTTTACGTTTTCCGCCACTCAGGCATTCAGGCCTACCAACAGTACCGAATCTGCCGTCTTTGTTTGGTTGGGATCCTCACCAGGCTGGGGAGCTCCTGGCTCACAAAAACGACGACTGTGACATCGGATCTCTTTGTTAGTAAGGACGTTATCAGGTTGGTTAGGCTTTTGGTTAGGGAGCTTACCAAAGGACTGTGAAATCGGCCTTAAGCCTAAAACAACACTAATACATCCGCAACCCCCTCCCCCCCAAGAAAAAGATGAGTTTCAAGTGTTTAGCATTGCAAGGAAATCCCGTTGGTCTGTGAGGCGCGGCGTGAGGCTGAGGTGGAGGGCGGGGGACAAAGGTCAAGAGGGACAGGTGAGGAACCAGGTGTGTGCCTTACCCAGTCCAGACGCCTCATCTTGGCGGCCGGCGGCTCGTCGTCCCACACGCGCGGACGCTCCTGCTGCGGCTGTAAGAAAAGAAGCGGCCTTAGTCTGGACTCTGACCTTACCGTAGTAAATATTCAGTCTGGGTCATAATTTCCTACACTTCCATGCATTGTTAAGGTGTACACTATATTAACCCTTGTGATCCAGAACGTAATTTCCATTGTAATTTGGCTGCCATTAAACGATTTTTAGTGAATATAAACAATATTTAATAGATATGACCTGCTTAGGGGAAGGGAAGGGTCTGGAGTCTGACCTCACCACAGCAAATATCTACACAGCCTGTCATCATTGCCTAGATTTCCTCCAGTCTGACCTTACCACAGCAAATATCAACACAGCCTGTCATCATTGCCTAGATTTCCTCCAGTCTGACCTTACCACAGCAAATATCTACACAGCCTGTCATCATTGCCTAGATTTCCTCCAGTCTGACCTTACCACAGCAAATATCAACACAGCCTGTCATCATTGCCTAGATTTCCTCCAGTCTGACCTTACCACAGCAAATATCAACACAGCCTGTCATCATTGCCTAGATTTCCTCCAGTCTGACCTTACCACAGCAAATATGTGATATTATATACCTGTCATTATTGCCTAGATTTCCATGCATTGCTAAGGTGTCTTCATGTATGCCAATCACTAATACATCACCTCACGAATCAAATCTCCCAATTCTCTAATTCTACAAGGGGTGTTTCCTCACATAAACACCATCCACTCTCCCCTTCCTCCCTCTCTTAAGGCATTCATTCCTCTCCCAGGGACAACATTTATTCCACATTTGTATCTCTTTTGTCATCTCATTCCTATCCTTCACGATCGCACTGCCTGAAATCACCGTCAAACAAGATATTACCATGATAAACACCATTTGAAAAGACATTGATAAAAGAAATAATCCATTAGATGCAAATAGAGGAAACAAGAAACAAAGAACCAGGGCCTAAGAGCTTACACAAGAAGAGGATGAATAGGAGACAGGAAAAGAAAAAGGTGTGAGAGTAACCAGTGAGAGAAAAACACATGGATTGAATACTTAGATATGGAAAATAGATATAGATAATACATAAAGAAACAAAGACATATGGAAAATAGATTAAAAATAAACACACTGATAGAAAATAGATCAATACGTAAATAAATAGAGATGACTAGCACTGATGATGATGATGATGAGAAACGACATGAAAAACCCATCATTGAAGAATACCTATATGGAAAATAGATCAATAGAGGTAAACACAGCATTGATGAGGCCAGGCTACTCACTGACATCACCACGGCATTCAGGATATAAGAACATAAGAAGTACATAGGAAGGCATCATATGTTCTTATGTTCCTTGATGAGGCCAGGCTACTCACCGACTTCAACACAGCATTCAGGATGTTCAGGGCCAGCTTGGACTCGTGGTTGTCCATGTGCTGCAGCTGGTTCACGGCGCCAAGCAGGTCTCTCCTGGACCCATCCTCCCCGCCACCCAGCCGGTCGTCAGCGGGCGGGCTCCCCAGCAGCCCCGCCCCGGGTGCCCTGGGTGTGGGCAGGAAGTCGTGGTGAGGCTGTGACCCCGCCAGGCCGGGTCGCTGGGACATCTGGGAGCCCGCGCCCTCATCCCAAGACAGCAGTCCCGGCCCACTGAGGGAGGAGAACAGAGGTGTGTTCATGGGGTGTGGGGATATAGTGTGACAGTGAATGAATAAATAAATAAATAGTGTAACAGATTAATGGTGTGACAGTGAATACAGATAAACAGTGGCAGTGAATAGATAAATAAATAAATAGTGTAACAGATAAATAGTATGTGACTGAATACAGATAAACAGTGTGACAGTGAATACAGATAAACAGTGTGACAGTGAATAAATAAATAAATAAACAGTGTAACAGATAAATAGTGTATGAATGACTATTGTGAATACTATTGCACATCATTGACCACTGAGAATAATGAACAAATGATGAATTAGGTAGACTATATGCAAGGCTAGGCAAGTCCTACATTACACTGCCTGCAATTAGGAATGATGAATGAATCAAGAGTAATAATATACGTAAGATATGATTTAGAAGGTACATCACAGCACCCACCTGTTGTATCCCCTGCTGCTGCCGTGTCCAAGGCCCCCGCCACTGCCACTCCCGTGTCCCTGAGGCGCCCTGTAGTTGTCATGCACGCTGTCCCTGTAGCCAGAACCCCCGGACGAGCCGCCGTAGCCCGCCCCGTTGCTGTAATTGTCCGAGCCAAAGCCCGAGGAGCCGGCGTAGCTCCTCTCGGCGCCGTAGGCAGGGGCACTGCGGGAGGCGGCCAGGCTGGAGCGCGAAGCAGAGTCGTCGTAGGCGGGGCGCTGGAGGGCCGCCGAGTCGTAGGCGGAGCGAGACAGGCCCCCGGCGTCGTAGCTGGAACGCGAGACGCCACTGTCGAGGTAGCTGGAGCGTGCCGGGAGGCCGGAGTCATAGCTGGACCTGGGAACGCTGGAGCCATAGGTGGGGCGCGAGGAGCCCGCGTCGTAGCTTGATCGCGAGGCCCCGGCATCGTAGCTAGAGCGCGAGGCACCCAAGTCATAGGTGGAGCGCGAGGCACCAGCGTCGTAGCTTGAGCGCAGGGCAGAGCCGGTGTCGTAGGTGGACCGCGACAGGGCGCTGCTATCGTAGCTGGAAAGCGAGGCGGCAGGCTTCTCGTAGGGGGAGCTGGCCAGCAAGCCCTGACCCCCGTAGCTGGGACGGGAACTTGCGGCGTCGTAGCTGGAGCGAGACAGTCCGCTGTCCGTGTAGCTCGAACGCGTGCTGCCGCCGCCGCCGTCGTAGGCCGAACGCAGCGATGACCCGTAGCCCTGGGTGCCGACGGAGCCAATTGCCGAGCTAGCACCCGACCTTGAGCCCAGCGAGCTAGTGGTGGCATAGGAGGACAGGGGAGGGTATGGCATCAACCCATCCCCTCTGTTATCTCCAGCCAGGGCACTACTCAGACCTCCACTCATGCTGTATTCCCCCCCTCCACCACTCCCATACAGGCCGCTGCTGCTGCCCCCTCCTCCACTAAGGCCGCCACCACCGTATCTGTCAAGAAGAGAATAAACCACTGTAGCAAAACACAACCAATTGAAGACTTGACACAGATAAGACATAACTTATCCCTCCTTTACCTAGATCTTGATTACCTGTAGAGGAACAATATTACGACAACCACTCAGGAGTCAGGACAAGCATAAGGACATGAATGCACACTTGAATACATTATGAAGCTAACTTAAGCCCACCCTTACCTAGACCACTTTCATTATCCATAAGATACATAACTTTACAGATAACCACTGAAGAAATACGGTAATAAAAGGAGAAAAAAGTACCCTAAAACACCAGCATAAAGATGAACCTATATTGAGTTTTGACGAGGTGAAAAATCCTGACCCCTTGCTGCTTACTGACTGATATTTCTAGGGCTGAGAACTAGAAGGGCCAATGTCAAAAAATGGCTAATTTTAGATAAGTCCACCACCGAACTGGCAATGTATGTATCTATCATTGCAAGAAAGGATAGGTTATAATCTAAGTAATTACTGGAAAAAAAATCTTTCATCTGCTGTTATTACCTGATGCCATGATGAAGGATGCAATATTTCAAACGCATTCTTCTCAAAACATAGATTTGTGACATTGGCCCTTCTTGTTCTCAGACCTAGATTTGATGCCAGGAGAAGGGATTACTACGCTTCTTCTAAATGTCAGCTGTATTGTATCATAGCTAACCATAGTATCAAGTACACATAGGCATAATTCTAAGAATGAGACCTTAGTATAGAATGCAATTTTTGCCTCGTTAAAAAAAATAGACTAGTTTAAGCTCTCCCTCCTTTCACCTGGATTACTTCTAAGGCTGTACTGAAGCATGGCTCACCTGGAGGATGAGAGTGAGGTGCTGGAGTAGCCCCCCCCGGCGGCGGCGTGGTGACCGTAGTCCAAGGTCATCCTGTCCCTCCCAAGCCTGGAGCTGCTGGAACTGTAGGCAAGGGCCGGGGTGTGGTGAGGTGTGACCAGGGTGAGTGTTGTGTGGTGAAGTATTGATGATGGGTGAGTGTTAATTGTGATTCTTTGTTTAAGTTTAAGTTTGTGTTTGAGGTAAGTCTGTCTCAGAGCTGGGCAGTATTTAAATACAATTGTATTTAAATACATTTGTGTATTTACAAATGTAGGTATTTATAAATACATTGGTTGTCATGTATTTAAATACATTTAATATAAAAATTTTAATACTTTTTTATCAGTAAATGTAAGAACATAAGAACATAAGAAAATAAGGAAGCTACAAGAGGCCGTGAGACCTACACGAGGTAGTTCCTGTACAGTATAAACTTATATATTTACTATAATGCGCTAAGCTCACAACTTATTTCCCACACAGCCACACTTGCCATCAAAAGTTATTGTCAATGGATGGATCTACAATTGTATCCCCGGCATTTCCACTTATCTAGCGAAAAAAATATTTTCAGATTTCTGGCTGCTCAAAAATATTCCAAAATTGTCGACGATCAATGTTTTTGTTATTTTGCCACAAAACTATGGGTTGTAAAAATGTTATGGAAGTAACAAAGGTTCGTCTTGAGGTGTTCTACATGAGGCAGTAATCGGTTGTTCAAAACACCTCATGGTTGTCAAGAAAATTGATTATTTTGTATAAATGTACAAATATGCTATTTTCTCGGTTATTTACCAATCAATATTTTTTTCCTTTACACCAAATGATAGCCCTTGATCTGCTTCATATTTACATACATACTTCTTGCACGTATCTGCCATAGTTTTTTAGTTATTGAAAAACAACGTGATTTAAAAAACAAATCAAGGCATACCCCTTGCAAAATTTGCAATTTTTTTTTTTAAATAGATTTGCTTGAAAATTAGTTCCTAGCAGTTATCGGGCATGCTGAACACGAACCTGGAATCAATTTTCAGTTACAATGATTAGAAGTCCCTATTTCAGCCAATTCACAATGACATGATACTTCCAGATATTCCTTAAAAATCACATAACATAAGAAAATAAGGAAGCTACAAGAGGCTGCGAGGCCTACACGTGGTAGTTCCTGTAGTCTCTCTGTCTCACATATTAGACAAAACTTACTACAAGACATAAAAATATGATAGGCATTGCTAGATTAATCATTACTTCAATACAACGATCAGTATTAGTATTTTCAGTATTATTAATCCCTATTTGAGCCACCCATGCGATTGTCAAAGTAGCCCTACTTATAAAAACCTAGGAATACTATAGCAATCCTGTGGGACTTCTAATTCCCTCCCATGACTCCTGTAGGATGCGTGAAGGAGCGAAGAGACCCGTGAAGGACTCTGAAGGATTGTATCTCTCTCTCTCCGTCTGTCTGTCTGTCTCTCTCTCTCTCATATTCCTTATATGGCGCCTGGCAACATTAGTGCAGTGGCGACTATAGTGTTTTTACAGTATACACAACATATAAAATTATACTCAGGTAAATTAATTGTATTTGGCCATAAACCCGCCCCACTATCTGGCAACCCTGATGTTACAGTGAACCAGTGTTTCCACTGCCAAGGCAACCCTGATGTTACAGTGAACCAGTGTTTCCACTGCCAAGGAAATGTCCTGATTTCAAGGAAATTTAGGCCTGAGAAGGAAATTTCTAAGGAAACGCAAAATCTAAGGAAATCCTAAAGAAATTCATTTTTTTCGGGCATGTTAAAATTTGTGTGTATTTAAAATGTATTTACAAATGTATTTAAATACAATTGATGTATTTAGTATTTAAATACATTCCATGTATTTAGTGCCCAGCTCTGGTCTGTCTGTCTGTATACCTCACTACTTCTTATATGTATATACTCCCCTACTACTCTGTTTAAGTTAGTGTTTGGGGTTTGTCTGTCTGTTTGTCTGTATGCCTCACTGCTTCTCTGTTTGGCTTGGCTCTTATCAATACATCTTTCCCTGTATCAGAATTAATGATCAGTATCTATGAGAATTACATGATATGCTTTATCTTATTTGTATTAATTGAGGTGTATATTTGAGGTCTCTCTCTCTCTCTCTTGTTGGGCCTCTTGTAGCTTCCTTATTTACTTATGTTTTTATGTTCTCTCTCTCTCTCTCTCTCTTGTTTAGCCTCTTGTAGCTTCCTTATTTACTTATGTTCTTATGTTCTCTCTCTCTCTCTCTCTTGTTTAGCCTCTTGTAGCTTCCTTATTTACTTATGTTCTTATGTTCTCTCTCTCTCTCTCTCTCTCTTGTAGCTTCCTTATTTACTTATGTTCTTATGTTCTCTCTCTCTCTCTCTCTCTTGTTTGCTCTGCTCCTCTTCTTTTTCTCTCTCTCTCTCTCGTTGCTCTTGTAGCTTCTTTCGTCTTATCTCTCTCTCTCTCCTCTCTCTCTCTCTCTCTCTCCTCTCTCTCTCTCTCTCTCTCTCTCTCTCTCTCTCTCTCTCTCTCTCTCTCTCTCTCTCTCTCTTGTTTAGCCTCTTGTAGCTTCCTTATTTACTTATGTTCTTATGTTCTCTCTCTCTGTCTCACCTGTAGCTTCCCAGCGAGCTGACACCATAGCCATCAGAGTAGTGGCTCGGCATGTTGCTGTTGCTGCTGCTTCTGTTCAGATTAAAAGGACATGCATTACAATTCTGAGGATGAAAAATAAGTAATGCTAATATTAAAATACGTTATGAAGTAACAGAAATATATGAACTACAAAGGAAGTGAGACGAGATGTTGAGTAATATTAGAGTTTTGGTCTGCACCTCCAAGACTGATCAGTCGCGGGACCACAAAGATGCCCTACACTTATTATGAAGATACAGTAAATATTGATAACTATATCCTAACCAGCCCGCCCGCCTGGTGTACATAGGGAACGGCCGCAGACAGGGAACGGCCGCATATATAAACAATGTAAGGTTATAATGGACGAGAGTTTCACGTACGTTTTCAGAGACACCAACTACTTTTTCTTGGCCTACAATAGGTGCTTGTTCTAATGGTGCTAGTTTTATTTTGCGCAAACCAAAAAAAAAAAAAATATATATATATTTTGTGGTTAAGGTTAGGTGAGGTTTCCTTAAAACCTGTAAGGTTAGGTTAGGTTTCATTAAAACATAAGGTTAGGTTAGGTTTCTTTTTTTTTTTTTTTTTTTTTGGTTTTTGGTTTGCGCAAAATAAAACTAGCACCATTAGAACAAGTACCTATTGTAGGCCAAGAAAAAATAGTTGGTGTCTCTGAAAACGTACGTGACGCCCTGTCGGACATACTAATTACATTGTTTATATATGCGGCCGCTCCCTGGCTCCCTTCCCTATGTAAACCGCCCGCCTCTGCCAGGGCAAGTGTACCCAGAACCGTCCTCCACATTGACTCTTGTCGCCTTCGTGGACCTCGTTGCAATTTGATACGACAGTTCCAGTACCCAATTTATATATATGCTTTTATACGGAAACAGGATGAAATAGCGTTTACAATTGTGATGATAAAACTACAATGAAGAAAGAATGAAATTGACGCCAGATTCATGTTCGGCATGTACAAAACATCATTTATTAGATACATTTTAATGGGAGTTTAAGAAGGTAAAAAAAATCCACAAAATGTGTAGGGCATCCCTTGGAATTTAAGGAAAAAATAATGTTTTCTATAATAACTCAAAAAATATGTAGTATAAGATTTTTTTTTTAAACAGTAAAGATAGAACAGGAAAAAAACCTTTGAGCTATTCTAAAACAGAATAATTTGATATGTACTAAATAAGGGGGAAATTTCCTAGTTTTCTTTTACACAAAACATTTAATTCTTCAGATATTATAAGGGCTAATGGAATAATTATTTAAACATTTGATAGAAATAGTCAAGCTTAATAACTCAGCTTTAATGAATTTTCGATTGTTGGATTGTTCGATTGTCAACAGTTCCATAATTCATGGTCAATCAGGGTTCTGGCGTGTGGACATTGTTGCGGGAAGGATCAACATGCAGCGTGTAAACGGGGTGCAGTCAGTTCGTACTCAGGTTGTTTCGTACACCAGTAGATTCGTACACCAAAAAATTGTTTTGTAGTATCATAGTTATCTATGGTAATATATATGAAACCATAGGGAAAATCTTAAGAACAAGGGCCTCCACGCTAAGCTGACCAAAATGTTGGCTCTACGTGTTATACTTACTGTCCTTAACACATCTGTTTAGATTTCAATGAGTGCCGATCCTTACTTTGCCTACATGGCCGATATTAAATTTCAGGTTCTTGAGAAAAACTAAGTCCAGCGAGATGCGCAATGGACGACGAGTTTTAAAATTGGTCTACTTTTAGGATATTTTTCCCAAGTTTAGAGAAGTGCGCCCCCGTCCCCTAGGTTAGGTTAGGTTAGAGTAGGTTAGGTTAGTGCACATCATGGAGGGGTCGAGGAGGGGTGCTAGGTTAGGTCTGTAGAGTTTTGTCATCTTTAGAATAAAGGCTCCACCCCCTATCTTCTTCTTATAGCCAACAAGCTCGGGGACACGGTGGAAACCGGGGTTTTTTGGGTCGGGGAGAACACACATAAGGGAAATATGGCCCCGATAAAGTCTATGAACTAGGGAAATTTCCTTAGCTTAGGGATTTTTTTGTGGGGTGCGATATTTCCCTTATGTGTGTGTGCTGCCCCACCCAACCCCCGGTGTCCACCATGTCCCCAAGCTTGTTGGCTATAAGGAGATAGGGGGTGGAGCCTTTGTTTGTGTTTTGATTTACCAATAACTCAAAATCAGTGTACGAAACAACTAACAAAACCTGGGTACGAAACAACTAACAAAACCTGGGTACGAAACAACTAACAAAACATGGGTACGAAACAACTAACAAAATCAGTGTACGAACTAACAAAACCTGGGTACGAAACAACATGTGTACGAAACTCCCTGTAACCGTCTGTCCTCCTCCACATGAACACCGCATGATTACATCCATAACGTAGGGTTTTTTTCTTACGTACATAAAGTAAACAAATAGCTTTAGGAGGAGAAACAACTAACTTGACAGATAATAAAGTGCAGAATTGCGGCATTACTGACAGCGATTCTTAAAAAATGCCAAATGCCAATATAAACATTCCCACCAGCCTCCCCGACGCCACCACCACCACAACCACCGCTAAACGCCTTATTTACACATAATTAAGCCTTATTCTATACCTTTCCATCGTGTCCCTACAATATTCACGCCCTTAGTTCATCACCAGGGGGTCGAGAAGGTGTACACTCGCCTCACTACTAAAATATCCTGGAAAATGATACACTAGTCAACACTCTCCCCCCGCATGTCCGCCGCCGCCATCACCGCTTATCTCCTTATTTACACTGTTTTAAGCCTCATATCACCTCACTTCTCCATGCCAACACAAGGTTTATGTCTCTTATTTATGTGTAAGTCAGTCAGAAGGTGTTTACTTACGTTGTTAGTGAAATATCTTGGAAAACGATCAATGGTAATTAGTGCTCGGCCTCCCTCTCGGTCTGCCTCCAAGAATGCCTCGGCGCTCGGCCTCGCAAACCACCGACTGATTTCTCTTATTCTCCTTAATACTCCTCATTAACTATCTATAAGTGCATTTTTTATTATAGTAATTATATAAGTTTCAATATATAGCATTTCTGTAACATTTCTGATCTGTTTCCTTATTGTGAACGTGAAATATTGGATGCTCGTTTGACTAATACATATATCTTTGACCTATTCATTAATGTCTGTGAGGTTTCTGAGACAAATTTGGTTTAATTCGTCATTCAAAGGATTATTTAGTGCTGTTTTGAGCGTATTTATATTTTTAAGAGGCAATGTTAAGGAAGTAAGGATGGTTATTTGACTAAAGCTTTTTTTTCCTCTCTCTCGGCTATCTATACTGCGCTGATTAATAATTCTAGTAAAAGTTTTCTTATTTCTAAAACTTTTCCAACCTAACTTAAATATTTCTTTCAAAGCTTCCTAATGTCCTTTACGTTATTCAGTAATGGTCTGAGTCTGGTATGGAGCCTCATGTAATGCAGTAAATGAAAATAACGTCTTAATTTGTTCCTATACACAGTACCGGCTATATGTAGTTACCATGGCAACATAAATCAATTTGTCAATAAATCATAATTATTTTCACCTTTTTACCTTTCTACAGCTTGTCTTTGTATGCTAGGTAGCTACAGATCCTACTACACTGGTTATGGCACCATTTGCATATCAGATTACTGGCAATGAAATGTTAAACTAGGTGGTAGGGAGTGAATTAATTGATAGCTATAGAGATAAAATGGTTATGAAATATGAGATGACATAGAAATAGAAATATGAGATGATATAGAAATATAAATATGAGATGAAATATAAATAGAAATATGAGATGACAGAAATAGAAATATGAGATGAAATATAAATAGAAATATGAGATGAAATATAAATAGAAATATGAGATGACATAGAAATAGAAATATGAGATGAAATAGAACTAGAAATATGAGATGACATATAAATGCTGCATGGAATTATGGTTTAAAAGTTGAATTAAAGTATTGGATGGGAGACAAGGACAGAGAATGAGATGATGGATGCTGGGAAATATGTGGAAATGCAGGTATAGGGAATAAAAAAGGCATATGAAAGGGTATGGTGGTGGAAAAGATGTGGAAAGAACATGATGAGTGGTACCAAAAAGAACATAGCATGATTCATAAGACCCACATTGGCATACTTAAGCAGTGTATTGCAACCCATATGTGAAGAAACATTTTATGAAACTAGACAAAGTAGATAGAGCAGCAACGTACAAGATGGGTATACAGTTTAGAAAGTTTACAAGTTATGAAAAAAGTCTAGAAAAGTTAAGGTTACCCAAGCTGGAGGAAAGAAAGAAGACATTATAGTATACAAATGTGTGACAGAAAAGAAAAATATTGATGTGACATATTTCAGCAAGGAAACTCAACTTTATGAGAGATAAGATAAGATTTTCATCCTATCTAGACACTTTGCAAGTACCAACTACAAGGTTATTGACTACAAAGTGCCGCCACGTCAGCACGAACTAGGCGGACTCGAACTGCTGACCGAATGCACAGGGAATTTTTAGAGAAGACAGCAAGTAACTCAATAAGAAAATAGATGAAGATGTGCAAAAGAACATAATAAAGTAGCTGTCTGAAAGCAGTATATAATTATAGGCTTAAAGAAAGGTCTAATCATCTGGCATCAAGAGTGAAAAGACTGGACATTAATTCAGTCCTTAAAATTACAAATACGTAAATTCATATAGACAGTACACCTTACCGTCAATAACACCAGCTACCAGGAAACGGCCCGAGAACCATTTTCACTCACTGACCCATAGAGAGATGATAGCACGAGACACGATGATAATGATAGTGATAACAGTAACAATAATAATAATAATGATAATAATTGGCTATCGGTACTCGTCGCCACTGCACTAATGTGGCCAGGCATCATATATTACAAATTTTAGCATTACTAGACTTGTATGTGCCATTGAAGACAGATAAGTACATGATATAAACTACGTACTATGCATGCCTCTTCAGTGGCACATACAATCTGTATACAGGAGAACCTCGTTTATCCGGCACCCTCAGGGGGGGAGCGCATGCCGGATAACTCATTTTGCCGTTGTTTTGAGAGTTACTCTTATGGAATCGCCCAAAATCCTTTTTTTTTTTTTTTTTTTTTTCCCCATCACAAGGAACTGGCCAAGGGCACAACAAAAATGGGTAACACAAAGGCCGCTGAGTTGCCAGTCCCTATAAAGAAGACAGTCAGAGAATAAAATAAAAAAGAGGGGTGAGCCAATTTAGTTGGGGAGGTGTCTTGTTACTCTTCTTTTGAAAAGATGTAAGTCATAGGAAAGTGGAAAAATAGAAACAGGAAGAGAGTTCCAGAGTTTATCAGTGAAAAAAAAAAAAAAAAAAAAAAAAAAAAAGCCTGGGTCGATTAGTGCCGTCGTTTTGAGGCTGCCGTTGTTTTGAATGCCGGTTAAACGAGGTTCTCCTGTATGTAATATATGGTGCCTGGCGACATTAGTACAGTGGCGATTATAGTGTTACTGACGGTAGCAATGATATACATAAAAAAATGCATGTATGGAGATATCTTTTTTATTGTGTATATATAATATCTGTACACTGTGGAAGTTGGCACAGGGCCGCCGGATTGTGGCCCAAACAGCCTCGACACCAGCTACCAGGAAACGGCCCGAGAACCATTTTCACTCACTGACCCATAGAGAAGATGATGATAGCACGAGACACGATGATAATGATAGTGATAACAGTAACAATAATAATAATAATGATAATAATTGGCTATCGGTATAGGGTTAGACAGACAGACAGACAGACAGTGTTAGCTTTTGACGCCTAAATGAGACTAGACAATATACAAAACACACAAAAAATAAATAGGCGACAGTGCATGGCTTCCGTCCGAGAGGGAGAAGAGAAGACAGAGACGACGAGGAGAGAAGAGAGAGAGATGAAGAGAGCAAAGATAGAGAGTGAGAGAGAGAGAGAGAGAGAGAGAGAGAGAGAGAGAGAGAGAGAGAGAGAAAGAAGAGAAGAGAAGAGAAGAGAGAGAGAGAAGAGAGAGAGAGAGAAAGAAGAGAGAGAGAGAGAGAGAGAGAGAGAGGAGAGAGAGAGAGAGAGAGAGAGAGAGAGAGAGGAGAGAGAGAGAGAGAGAGAGAGAGAGAGAGAGAAGAGAAGAGAAGAGAAGAGAAGAGAAGAGAAGAGAAGAGAAAAGAGAGAGAGAGAGAGAGAGAGAGAGAGAGAGAGAGAGAGAGAGAGAGAGAGAGAGAGAGAGAGAGAGAGAGAGAGAGAGAGAGAGAGAGAGAGAGAGAGAGAGAGAGAGAGAGAGATCGGGAAAAAACCTAATAATAATAATAATAATAAATGCACTACGGTTCGTTGACTTCTTCCCCTGAAACAAGAGATGGATGAAACATTAAACTCTCTTAAAAAAAAGTAATGTTAGCTAGTGTGAAGTAAAAAAAGGGAAATAAATGTATACTTAAACCCAAGAGAAATCATAAGATTACTACATTATTTACAGTGGTGTAGTTAGGCTGCCATAGTTTCATATTTTGAGTAGTTGAGTGATGGAAGAATGAGTGTTAAGTAGAGGAAGGAGTAGCATGAGGAGTAGGATCTGTTACACTGCTATCAATGAAACTTCCCACACATCAGTCTTAAATCATAATGTCAAGAGTTTCATGTTATGTCAATAGAGATAATTTCACGTTATGTCAATAAGAGATAATTTCATGTTGCCAATAGAGATACTTTCACGTTATGTCAACAGAGATAATTTCACGTTATGTCAAGAGAGATAATTTCATGTTGCCAACAGAGATAATTTCACGTTATGTCAACAGAGATAATTTCATGTTATGTCAACAGAGATAATTTCACGTTATGTCAACAGAGATAATTTCATGTTATGTCAACAGAGATAATTTCACGTTATGTCAACAGAGATAATTTCATGTTATGTCAACAGAGATAATTTCACGTTATGTCAACAGAGATAATTTCATGTTTTAGCAATATACATAACTGAGCATTAGTTAAATCTCAATCATGACAGTTCCAATTTTTAGCTATAACAATGATTTTTATTATATTTGTTACTACGTACGCAGAAAAAGATCCAATTTTTAGCTCCAACAAATAATTCGTTTTGTTATTTGCCAATGCGCACAAGACCGTATTTTTAGCTATAACATTTTTTTGTGTCAATTGTCGATACGTATAAGAAGATCCAATTTTTAGCTATGACGATGATTATTTTTAAGTTGTTCGTCAATACACAATAACCGTATATAGCAGCCATGAGTCATAATAAATATCACCACTGCCATTCCCGCTGCTCTGATGAATGTCCGGTAATTAGGGCAAGAATGATGCGCCTAGCTTTAGACACACACACACACACACACACACACACACACACATGCACACACACACACAGAATTATCATACTACATAATGCCAATGTTTTCGTGTTTATATCCACGTATTCAGAAAAAGATTACAACAAAATGAAAAAATGTGGCAAAATAAAAAGCGTCTTCTTGCATAACATTCATCTTTGGACTTTGAAAATTGGCCAAAAGCGCAACTATAATTTCCATTGGACGTATTAAACAGAACCAAAAAAAGCCTCTTTATATAATACGTATACACTATATAGTATTTATAATTGATTCATATCTTTGGACTTTCAAAACCGCCGAAACTCTATTTTTTTTTTTGCTTCCACTGGACGTTAAGTTTTTTTTCCAGCTAAGTTTTGCCTCTCCTACCCTTCCCTTCCCCCATGCACACCCCCCTATCCTCCTAGACATGGCAAGTGGTCCCCTACCCAGCCATACATCACCAGGTTATACACACAGGTACAAATTTAGCAGCAATACAGACTTATAAGGGCTATCAGAAAGTATAAGGTATGAAATGTATGTATGTGTGTACAGGTACTGGACCTCAGACTGTTGCAGCTGACGTCCTTGTTATTAAGTAAACAGGTGGTGTGAAGGGGGGGGGGGGGGAGAGAGAGAGAGAGGAGAGAGAGAGAGGAGGAGAGAGAGAGAGAGAGAGGAGAGAGAGAGAGAGAGAGAGAGAGAGAGAGAGAGAGAGAGAGAGAAGAGAGAGAGAGAGGAGTAGAGGAGAGAGAGAGAGAGAGAGAGATATTAGACAGATTAGAGAGATATTAGACAGATTAGATAGATAATTTAGAGATTAGAGAGATAATTTAGAGATTAGAGATAATTTAGAGATTAGAGATAATTTAGAGATTAGAGAGAATTTAGAGATTAGAGATAATTTAGAGATTAGAGATAATTTAGAGATTAGAGATAATTTAGAGATTAGAGATAATTTAGAGATTAGAGATAATTTAGAGATTAGAGATAATTTAGAGATTAGAGATAATTTAGAGATTAGAGAGAATTTAGAGATTAGAGAGAATTTAGAGATTAGAGATATTAGAGATTCGAGAATTAGATAGAGAATTTAGAGATTAGAGATAATTTAGAGATAAGAGATAATTTAGAGATTAGAGATAATTCAGAGATTAGAGATAATTCAGAGATTAGAGAGAAATTAGAGATATTAGAGATTAGATAGAGAATTTAGAGATTAGAGAGAATTTAGAGATATTAGAGATAAGAGATAATTTAGAGAGAATGAGAATTTAGAGATATAAGAGATTAGAGAGAGATAAGGGAGATAATTTAGAGAGAGAGAGCAATGCAGAATTGAATAAAAATAAAAGTAAGTAGCAGTACGCGGCAAACTACAACAATAATGATAATGACGATGACGATGATGGACAGACCCGACAAGAGAAGCGGAGAAACACACTGTTATATACGCATTGATGTGTGATGGAGACAGAAGTGGTAGTAGTAGTGGTGGTAGTTATAGTAGTAGTGGTTGTAATAGTAGTAGTAGTAGTTATAGTATATGCACATCATCCAACAATCAGACAATAAAACTAATAAGAGTACAAATGGTAAAAAACTCTCCTGTCACTCCCTCCTTGTATATGTCTGTGGCGCTGGATCTCTCGTCCCTACGCCAACTTTACAAAAACACACACCACACACACACACACACACACACACACGTAATAAAAAATTAATAAATAAAATAACTAATATATGCTTCAGTTATACACTAAGTCTGCATGTAATGACTTATGTTCTGCCACTGCTCTTTATATTTATAGTTTCTGTTTCTTCCTCTAGTTTCTTGCTGTTCTCTCGTGTTTTTTCGCTGGTTTGGTGCGCACTTAAACTCCATATTCACTCCCTTGTCTGTGGGAGTAAAGCCAGCAAGCCAGCACTTAAACTCCATATTCACTCCCTTGTCTGTGAGAGTAAAGCCAGCAAGCCAGCACTTAAACTCCATATTCACTCCCTTGTCTGTGAGAGTAAAGCCAGCAAGCCAGCACTTAAACTCCACATTCACTCCCTTGTCTGTGAGAGGAAAGCCAGCAAGCCAGCACTTAAACTCCACATTCACTCCCTTGTCTGTGAGAGGAAAGCCAGCAAGCCAGCACCTAAACTCCACATTCACTCCCTTGTCTGTGAGGGTCTAGTCAGCAACTAAACTCCACTTTCACTCCCTTATCTGTGTCCTGTGAGAGTCGAGCCAGCAACTAAACTCCACTTTCACTCCCTTATCTTTCCTGTGAGAGTCGAGCCAGCACCTAAACTCCACATTCACTCTCTTGTCTGTGAGGGTCTGTCTGGTCACACGGTAAATTCAACAGCTTCTCGGCAACAGTTCGCCGCCGCCGCCGCCGCGCGTTCCCCCGCCCCGTAGCACCATTGGAAGGACGCCGCGCCACAACAACCCATCAACACCCTTAACACTACCATGATCCTCTTTTTACATCAATAAGAACATTCAAGAAATATAAATTCATATTCAAATGGAAATATGCTGCCCGCCCCCCAGACACACTGTAGGGGGCAGAGGGAGGCGGCCTTGGGTGGCGTGCCCCAGGAAGGGTTAACAAGCTAGCTAAGGTCAAGGAGGTCATTGCCTTGTGCTGAGGTGGGTGGAGTCAGAGCGTTTGGGTGGCGGTGGCGGTGGTCTCTTCTTGGCATGAAGACCGGGCATGGTCTGTGTGGCGCGGCCGGCCTCATCGGTGGTGTGAGGGGGCGGGGAGGGCTGCAGGGTGTGGCTGTGTCCCTTGGCCGGCCCTGCCTCGCCCTGGGCCTGTGCCTGCGCCGGGTTGATGCCGTAGGGGGCTAGGTTCTCGTAGAGGCTGCCGTAGTGCTCCTGTATCCAAGCGCCCACGTTGCGCTCGGCCTCGGAGGGCAGGATGGGGTCGCGAAACCCCAAGACCTCGTGCGGCATCTTGTCAAAGTCCTTGCACTTCTGCGCCACCTGCCACTTCTTCTGCATCACCCGCTGCAGGTTGTTGAGGAAGGAGCGCGGGGGCGTCACCTTGTTGCCGGGGCTGTCCAGGCGGCCCGGGTGACTCAGGCGGGTGGAGTCTGAGCGGCGGGGGAGAGGTGGTCGCCCCGTGGGGGAGTCCGGGGGCGGGGGCGGGGACGGGGGGATGTTTTGTACGTCGTCCTGGAAGGTGATGCGTTTCACCTTCTTCTGCGGGGATTTCTGTGGCTGTGCATAGACTGGCTGGTGGGGCGGGGGGTGCGGAGGTGTCTGGTGGGGCGGGGGTGGGGGGTATGCTGCCTGGTGTGGGGGCGGTGGGGGGTGTGGTGGTGGTGGGGGAGGGTGCTGTTGGTTGTGGGCGTATATGGGCTGGTGTGGGGGTGGCGGTGGTTGTGGGGTGTGGGAGTAGATAGGTTGTTGTTGTGGGGTTTGAGAGTAGATGGGTTGGTGTGGGGGTGGTTGTGGGGTTTCAGAGTAGATAGGTTGGTGTGGGGGTGGTTGTGGGGTGTGGGCGTAGATAGGTTGTTGTTGTGGGGTTTGAGAGTAGATGGGTTGATGTGGTGGTGGTTGTGGGGTTTCAGAGTAGATAGGTTGATGTGGGGGTGGTTGTGGGGTTTCAGAGTAGATAGGTTGGTGTGGTGGTGGTTGTGGGGTGTGGGCGTAGATGGGTTGCTGTTGGGGTTGGGGTTGTGGGCTGTGGGAGTATATGGGTTGTTGTTGTGGGGTTTCAGAGTAGATAGGTTGATGTGGTGGTGGTTGTGGTTGTGGGGTGTGGGAGTAGATAGGTTGGTGTGGGGGGGGTTGTGGGTGTGGGGTGTGGGCTATATGGGTTGCTGTGGGGGTTGTTGTGGGTGTGGGGTGTGGGCGTATATGGGTTGTTGTGGGAGTTGTTGGTGTGGTGGTGGTTGTGGTTGTGGGGTGTGGGCGTATATGGGTTGTTGTGGTGGGGTTTGAGAGTAGATTGGTTGCTGTGGTGGGGGGGGTTGTGGTGTGTGAGAGTAAATGGGTTGCTGTGGTGTGTGGGAATATATGGGCTGGTGTGGTGGGGGAGGTGGTTGGTGTGGGGGTGTTTGGTGTGGTGGTGGTGTAGGTGGGGGTGGCGGGAGTGGAGAATCAGGATGCCAGCCCCCGTTGAGTGTGGGGGCGTGTGGTGGAGGGTGTGGTGGGGAGGCTGGGGTGGGGGTGATGGAGGTGTTGTGGGCGCGGAGTTCTGCCAGGAAGGGTGGGGTGGCGTAGGCTGGTGAGTCCCCCGAGTCTCTCCTTGGCTTGGGGGCTACGCTAGGGGGGGTGAGGGCTTGATATACAGGGGAGCCAGCATTCTTAGGCTTGGGTGGGGGGAGGGGGAGGCCGTGTGGTGGGGGGTGAGGGGCGCCAGGGTGGGAGGGGAGACTGGCGTGGGGTGGCGGGGGTGGTGGTGAGGCAGCCTTGGTTGGACTAGATGGTTTAGGTGGACTGGGTGGAGGAGGTGGAGGCAGGGAGGTGAGGCTTGCCATCATGAGGTCGTTTGGGCTGAGGGTGGAAGGGAGGCCTCGTCAGGGGGTGGAGGGAGGGAGTTGAGGCTGAGGGTGGAGGCGAGGAGCTCAGGTGGAGGTGGTGGAAGGGAGTCCACCTCACAGTCGATGAGTTCTAGCGGTGGAGGTGGCAGTGGGAGGGAATCCACATCATCCTCTTCTCTAGTAGTAGTAGTAGTAGTAGTGGTAGTGGAAGCAGCAGTGGAGGCAGTAGTGGTAGTGGAAGTTGAGGTGGAGGTGGAGGCTGTTCTGCCCTGTGAGGTGCGTCGGCGTAGTGTGCTCACCTCCTCGGACAGTGACGGCGCACAGACTGCCGCACGCAGGCACCCCGCCCCTCCCCCGCGTCCTCCCCCTCCACCTCCTTGACCAGCAGCCGCGTGGTGGAGGTGAGGGGCAGCTTGGGATTGTTCGACGGCTTCCTCTTGATGGTGCCCTGGGGGGGGAACTCCGCCTCAAAGCCCTGCTTCCCCCGTCGGTGTGCCCGCCCAGGACCTCTCACTCAGACACCCGCTAGAGCTGCTGGATGACCCACTGAGAGCGTCCGGGCGCCTGCCTAGGGTGTTGACGGGCGTGTCCTGCGAGGAGGAGCCGGCGGAGGATGAGGCGTCGTCGTCGCCGTCGGCCAGGCTTGGGGCGAGGCAGGAGTCCAGGGAGCGGGACTCTGAGGAGGGCGTGGTGGCCTGGGAGGGGGTGTGTGAGCCACCGCTGCCCCCCGGCCCCCCGGCAGCCATGGAGGCGATGCTGAAGGAGCGGGATGAGGCCAGCATGTCTATGTCCTCCTGGGCCAAGTCCTCCACCAGGGAGCGGTAGTTCTCAAGCAGCGACGACCCACTCTATAGAGACACACACTTTAGTTAGGAATAGATACACACACACACGAGAATAAATATGAGAACTACGCCATTCTCGACACACACACACACATGTACTTTAGTTAGAAATGGACTCACACAAGAGAATAAATAATTATGAGACATGACACAGATGGCACACACACTTCAGTTAAAAAGAGATACACACACATAAGAATACATATGATAAATAAAGATGCTAAAAATAACACTAATAGGGCTAATTTGCTCCCTTGTATGTACAGATCCCTGGAATTGACTAGATGAGACACACTTTAGAGACACACACACATACACACTTTTAGTTCAGCAGAGATCTTCACCTGAGACCAAAGGTGTGTCACTATAAAAATCCAGCCTGCACCACCAACGGGCGAGTTCGACCAACATCAAGACTTTCCATATGCCTACAGACGCTATAGGCTACAACGTTAAAAAAAAGTTAGAAATAGTTCTCTACCCATCTATCACAAGTTCACAGCACAGTCCTTCCCTCCCTCCCCTCACCTTGGCAATCCTGACGCCCATGACCCACTGGGAGAGGGTCTCGGGGTCATCACAACACAGGTATTTGATGTACTTGCTGCTCTTGGCCTGCAGGTGAGGGTGCTTGATGGCGAAGCACCAGTCTGTGGGCGCCTTGTACTTCTTCTTCCAGCCCACGCCATAGTACACCTGTGGGGGAGTCACTGCTGTTACGAGTAATTGCTACACAAAACTTGGTGCTACAGTCTATTTATTTATACGAGGCGAAAATTCCATTCTATCTTAAGGTCTCATGCTTAAAAATATGCCTGTGTTTACCTGATACTATGGTTAACTATGATAAAATATAACTGAAATTTAGAAGAACAGTAGTATTCCCTTCTCCCGGCATCAAATATCAGTCAGTATAAGCAGCAAGGGGGCAGCATTTTTCACCTTGTTAAAATTAAACTGAGTGTAGTAAACCTGGGTTGCCTCTAATGCTATATACTAAGACTAGGTAAACAAACATCATCATCATCTTTCTGTTTAACATCAGATTTCCCCTTAGGCCACTTTCACACGAGGCCACTGGTGTCCACCACTGGTATTCATTTATAGTATGGCTATGGTATGGCCAAAGACTACTCTATACTGGACTTGCTACTCAGTTTGGGCTATTTCCAGTGGAGGCCAGTTTTGCGATTCCTGCCATTTTAGAACATCACCCCTATTTCCCTTCCTATGGTTTATCAGTATATATGATATACCATTATCTTCGTAACTGTTTGTTCTATAATATTATCAAATAAAAAACAGTAAAATGCAATAAAGAAATGCCATTATGAGAGAGTGAAGAAATATGCATGAACTTAATATTCACTTGAACTCATCGCCATTTAATATTTTGCGAGAAAACATTTTAGATGCTAGCGATAGAAAGAAGCGGATTTTCATTAGCTTTCCATTGATATATTTCGTTTTCTGATAAATGAATCATAACCATGCATAAATTAGCGTTAACTAAAAAAATAACATCATCTATCGGGATAATTACCCGATGGATGATGTTATTTATTTAGTTAACGCTAATTTATGCATGGTTCTAATTCATTTATCAGAAAATGAAATATAGCAATGGAAAGCTAATTAAATTCCGCTTCTATTGATATGTTGCATGTAAAAAGTCTTCACGCAAAATATCAAATTGCGATGAGTTTAAGTGAATATAAGTTCATGCATATTTCTTCAGAGTCTCATAATGGAATTTCTTTAGTGTATTTTACAGTTTTTTATTTGATAATATTATAGAACAAACATTCACGAAGATAACAGTGTATCATTTATATATGGCATATATATGGCATAGTCTACTGTATTCATGGAACACTTTTTTACTTGCCGATACGATTGATGATGTTATTTTTTTAGTTAACGCTAATTTAGGCATGGTGGTAATTCATTTATCAGAAAACGAAATATATCAATGGAAAGCTAATGAAAATCCGCTTCTTTCTATCGCTAGCATCTAAAATGTTTTCTCGCAAAATATTAAATGGCGAAGAGTTTAAGTGAATATTAAGTTCATGCATATTTCTTAACTCTCTCATAATGGCATTTCTTTATTGCATTTTACTGTTTTTTATTTGATAATATTATAGAACAAACAGTTACGAAGATAACGGTATATCATATATACTGATAAACCTTAGGAAGGGAAATAGGGGTGATGTTCTAAAATGGCAGGAATCGCAAAACTGGCCTCCACTGGTCATGGGTGGGTTGGCGCGGGGCACGAGTACCAAGTCCAGTATAGAGTAGTCTTTGGTATGGCTTTCAACCTTACCTATGATAACTTTTCATGGATAGTCTAAAAAATAACCACTCATAGTAATATTATTTCTAATATAAAAATATGTCATGAACCTCTAGGCTAACAAATGACAGTGTTCATAGTACTCACAACAAATACACAAAGTTACACTTCAAAAGAGAAAAAAAGTACTTTAAGAAATACAGCAACCTGCACTTCAAATATTACCGCAACAACACTTGAAAAATAGAAAAACTGTCTGTGTGTAGAGACAGGACTACACTTGTATGCCTCAGCCCTGTATGCTATCACCATACTCACCACACGTTAAGTTGGCAAAAATGAGACCCCCTTCCAAACACACGGGACTGGCTGAGGTGTTGGGTGTTGGGGCTTTAGGGCGGAGATTGGAGTAAGGCATTCTCACTCAACACCCAACACCTCAGCCAATCCCGTGCGTTCAGAAGGGGGGAGTGAAGGGGCCACATTTTCACCAGCTTAAAGTGTGGCGAGTATAGGCCTACACACACACAATAACAGACAAAACAGGACACAGAGAATACAGAGAATGGCAACAAAAATAGGCGAAGGAGGTGATATCGGCAAAGAATGTGTACCAATTGAAGGAAAGACTGGATTGTAGCTCAGGCCCTGTAAAACACAACTAGATGAATACACACACCCACCCACACACACACACACACACAAAGACAGTTGGAGGAAAGACTGGATAAATGTAGATATGGAGACGGGACCCCACCAGTGTAGCTCAGGCCCTGTAAAACACAACTAGATAGAATACACACACACACACACACATATACACACACAAAGACAGTTGGAGGAAAGACTGGATAAATGTAGATATGGAGACGGGACCCCACCAGTGTAGCTCAGGCCCTGTAAAACACAACTAGGTAAACACACGCACCTGGTTGACTTCTAAGGTGGTGAGACAGACGAGATCTTTGGAGGAGCGCGAGGACTTCCCCTTGGCACAGTAGTAGAGGCCGGACGCCCTGAGCACAAAGTAGTATTTCTTCCACACCTTCTTGCCTTCTGACTTGAGGAAGAGATGTCCCTCCACCTCGGGCACTCCCACGCCCGTGCTGGAGAAGAATTCCTGCAGGGGGAGAGAGGGAGAGTGTGATTTAGATAGTGGGTGGATAAAATTAATGCTATGATATGTTAATTTGTGGGAGAAGGAAGGGTAAAAGAAAGTAAAAATGGGAGAGGGAGAGAATGAACATAAAACATAAGAAAATAAGGAAGCTAATGAGTGATTTAGATTTTTGATGTTGAGTGGAAAAGTTATGATATGTTAATTTTGGGAGAAGGGAGGGAAAAGGAAAGGTAAATTGAAGGGGGGGGAGAGAGAGAGAGAGAGAGAGAGAGAGAGAGAGAGAGAGAGAGAGAGAGAGAGAGAGAGAGAGAGAGAGAGAGAGAGAGAGAGAGAGAATATTCACACCCCTAAAATAAACCTTCAATGAACAAACACAAAAAGAAGACACAAGGCAAGAATGAAGAGAAAGAGACAAAACCTCTCTCTTTCCTCTCTCTTCCCTTCCCCTTTTCCTCTCTTCCTATCCTCATCTCCTCTCTCTTCCTATCCTCCTTTCCTCTCTTCCTATCCTCCTTTCCTCTCTCTTCCTATCCTCATCTCCTCTCTCTTCCCTTCCCCTTCTCCTCTCCCTTCGTCTTCTCTTCCTATCCTCCTCTCCCCTCTCTTCTCTTCTTCTCCTCTTCCCTTCCCCTTCCCCTCTTCACCCCCCCAACACGCACCTCCACCAGAGTGTTCCTGCCCTCGTCGTCCAGGTCGGCGTTCTTCTCGGAGGATGAGCCGATGAGGATGTAGTGTTCGGGGCGCAGGAAGAGGTCGTACTTGTCGGCCCTCTCGGAGAACAGCAGCGTGTTCTTGCTCTCCCGCGTCCACAGCAACAGGTTCTCCACCACATCTCGTCATCCTCGTAGATGCGCTCTGAGAAAGGGAGAGAGAAGGGTGGAGGGTTAGGTATATGGGATTAGGCAACTGTTGATGTTACTGCTACTACAAAATTACTATTACTACAAAAAAAAAAATAATAATAATAATAAAAAAATAATAAAAAAAATATCCTAGTCACAATTAGCTAAAAAAAAAAAAATGTTACTACTGCTACTATTGTTACTACTACTGCTGCTATTGTTACTGCTACTATAGTTGTTACTACTGCTGCTACTACTACTATTGTTGCAATACTGCTGTTACTACTACTACTGTTGTTGTTACTACTGCTGCTACTATTACTATGTTGTTACTACTGCTACTATTAATGTTACTACTGCTGCTGCTGTTATTATCATGTATACTGCTGTTACAACTAATATTACTACTACAATTACAGCTACCAACGATACCAAAGATCTAAAATACCCCACCACTACCACTACCAAAACCACTAGTAACCCCCCACCCCCCCCACGCAGGCCACGCACTCACCCATATAGAGGTCAGGTATATGCTCCACGATGGCCCACTGTGGATCCATGCGCACGTGATTCTTGTCTGCCAGTAGTCTTGTCACGTGCACCACCGTCATCTTCTCGTCCACCAGCAGGGACTTGGTGCTGCCGTCGCTGGTGAAGGCCTTGATGAACAGCTTCTTAACGTTGGCCTCCTTGATCTTCTCCAGGGCCATCTTGATCTTCTCGGCCTTCAGCTTGGCCGCCTGCTCAACCTGGCCGGGCGTGATTGGGTGTGATTAGAGGAGTGGGTGTTGGAGATGATGAGAGGATTGGATGTTTGAGATGATGAGAGGATTAGGTGTTAGAGAGGAAGTTCTTAAGAATAAGGGTGTACACTCGACACTCAATTGAATGGACTCTATCTGCTACTGCTATGTTAAACTGTTATGTTAAATATTTATTATGTACTGTGATGGAGGGATGAGAGGGGAAGGTGTTAAGGCTAGGGGGGTGTAGACTGTGTTCCTGCATGACTGTGTATCTGTGTTTTGTTGTTACTGTGTTGTTAGTGTAATAGTACTGAAGCCAGCTGAAGCATGGAATATATGGATCCTGGTCAATTATTTTTCTTATATAAATTTAGAAATACAGTAAAACCTCTCGTATTCGGACTTTGACATTATTCGGACCTTCTCCTTCTTCTTCTTATTTTTTTTTTTTATTTTTTTTTAGGGGTCGAAATTTCCTAGCATAGAAAATATATACGCCTAGAACTTTTTTTTTTTTTTTTAGGGGTCAAAATTTCCTAGCTATATATAATACATTAAACACCTATTTTTATATATATATTTTTTTTTACATATCCCCCCATTATTCGGATCCTTGCATTACTCGGACCACTCCTTGGCCCAATTAGTCCCAATATGAGAGGTTTTACTGTAAACTTCTAACAATAGCAATTTATTCTTATTTCATCTATGTATAGCTAACTATTTATTGTTATTTAAGGTGTTGCTGATGCCTCTCTAGGGAACTCACACTATTTCGTAATGTAAATCAACCTTAAGCTTCATATATAATTTCCTATGTTCCTATTTTAGCTATTTGTTATCATCATCTTTCTAAAACTTATGGCCTACTTAGATCAATTAATCTTAAACTTCCTAAAGGCCCGGACACACTTGCCACTCAACATTGCTTGAAGCAGCGTCTTGAATGTGTTCACGTGTATGTTCCAAACACCATCGTCCCGAACATCCTCAAAACCTGGTTGGGAAACATGTCCGTAGCTCAGGTGTGGACGTTTGTGCCGAACTTTAATGTAGCAGCACAGATGAGTAGCAGAGGTGGTGAGGTATAGAGGTCAGTCTCTAAATACAGGGGTTGTCTCCATCGCCACACGATGCCTCACCCACTGACACTGTGATGAGCACTGTTACAGACACGTGTTGGTGTGGATGTTTTTTTTTTTTTTTTTTTTCCATCTGTGCCTATAGCGCCTGTAGGCAGGTTCACTTGAGGATCTGATGGTTGGTCCTCGCCCGTGGTGGCGCAAGCAGGATTGTTATAGTGACGCCTGTGATTAGAGGCTCATGCCGCCCCCCTGTGTCCTCCGATGCACTCACAATCGAAGGTAGAGTTAATGGGCAGGACATGTGGGTGTTCTTGGGCCACTCGACGCTGCAGAAAGGTTTTGGTTTTCTTCGGGGATCGAACTCGGGTCACCGAGAACGCCAGTCAGAGACGCTAACCACTCCGCTACCGCCTCCCCTGTCAGCTTCCAACATGTTTGATCATTTGCCTTGAACACTGTCATCAGAATTTTCTTTGAACATATTTGTAGCCTGCTCGGCAACACATTTCTGATATGTTCGTAACATTTTTGGAGCAATGTTAGGGGCAAGGGTGTCCGGTCCTTATTATAACTGCACATTCTTGTATTATCTATTGTGATGATATATCTAATTATTTAGGACAGGCCAGAGAACGACCACAAATACACACACTTCAGACCCACACTAGAGGAGGAGAGAGGTTACCATAGCTCACCTTGTCAAGCCCACAGTCCTTGAGGAGGTCTGCAAGCTGTGGCAGTGTCAAGAATAGGGTCTGTCCACCACCACCACCACCATGCATACCAAAGAGCATCACAGACATGCAAGAGAGAGAACAAACACCACATATGGGAGTCAGGGCACGAACGAACACGTTAGGACACGGTAATTGCATGTTAGGTGTGGCTAGTGTTGTTTTTGTCAGCTCCAAAGTGTCAGGATGATGTTGACTTCTTCAATTTTTATTATCAAGGGTGAAGTTTGTGTAAATTTTGTTTGGTTACTTGTCAATTTAATCACCAGGATAAAGGTTTGTTAGTAGTACAGGGTTAACAGTGGTTCTCTAATGGTGGTAATGGTTGGGGCTGCTTTTTGAGCTTTTGTAATGTTTAGAAAGCTGTGGTTTATAGACAGACACACACACACACACACACACACACACACACACACACACACACACACACACACACCAGAGGTGGGCACTTCTGAAAACATTTCTGCAAACCCCAACTTCCACAATTGCGGGATTTCGTTTGTGGAAGACAAAAAAGTTGCGGATATAAGTTTGTGGATGTACTTCTGCAAACACAAATATGTCAGCAAATTCCCAAATGGCCGTTCTGAGTTTGAAGAGGATTGCTGTGTGGCCGGTGCTTCACACAGGCACGCCAGGGCAGGGCTCCTCAACGAGGGCTGTGTGGCCACCTTGGGAACCATGATAAATCTTCAGGGGCCACAGGACAAAATTAGAAAAATGAGGAGCAGCGGGGGGCCACAGGACCAATCTTATGGTTCAGATCCTCTTGCCAACCTTGATCCTCTTGTCCTGTTGACAATGTTGAGAGGCTGGTCATCGTGAGGGGGAATGGACCTGCTCAATATTACCTGCTCAGGTTGTCGCCAGAGCACTCTGACGACTGACCACAGGATTTCATATCAATGAAATATATTTTGCCGTGTAGTGAACGTATACTCATTATTAACCCTTAATTGGCACTAGTTGGTCAATGAGTGGGTGGTCACGATGGGGGGGAAATATTGGCTATAGCATGTGTTGGCTGCTGAGGGCGAGTATAGAAAAATACAAATAAATATTACATAAATTTACATTACGTACTGGTTTACTAAATTATAAGTTACTTTACTACCTTTCAAAATGCTTTACTTATATTTGTGCACTTTTTGCCGTGAAAATATCACTTACATAATTGGTTTAGGGATTTGCGGTCACAGAAATTTGCAGACTTGCGGTTGGTGCAAGTAAGGGAAGGGCTGTGCGGAGGCGTTTGCGGAAATGGATTTTCGTTTGCGGTGCCCACCTCTGACACACACACACACACACACACATGAGGAAAAACGGCTTGATCGCATTCTATATCTAAATGAACGTAAGTAAGAGACAGATGGTAGCGTGGTAGTGTGACAAGGCTAACATATGATACTACCAGACACCACACCACCACACATAGCCATCATCATACCACCACCACCACCACATACCACATAGCCACACACCACACATTACTTTCTGTGGCATCCTAATTAGACTAACTATAAGCAGTACCACACAATACCACACATAATCAGGAATACATAAAGAGTCTCCATATTTCCTCCACACCACACACACACATGGAGTAAGAGACCATCCACACACACTGACTGATGACATGACTTTTAAAGGCTGACTGATGACATGACTTTTAAAGGCTGACTGATGACATGACTTTTAAATGCTGACTGATGACATGACTTTTAAATGCTGACTGATGACATGACTTTCAAATGCCGACTGATGACATGACTTTTAAATGCTGACTGATGACATGACTTTTAAATGCTGACTGATGACATGACTTTTAAATGCTGACTGATGACATGACTTTTAAATGCTGACTGATGACATGACTTTTAAATGCTGACTGATGACATGACTTTCAAATGCCAACTGATGACATGACTTTTAAATGCTGACTGATGACATGACTTTTAAATGCTGACTGATGACATGACTTTTAAATGCTGACTGATGACATGACTTTTAAATGCTGACTGATGACATAACTTTTAAATGCTGACTGATGACATGACTTTCAAATGCTGACTGATGACATGACTTTTAAATGCTGACTGATGACATAACTTTTAAATGCTGACTGATGACATGACTTTTAAATGCTGACTGATGACATGACTTTTAAATGCCAACTGATGACATGACTTTTAAATGCTGACTGATGACATGACTTTTAAATGCTGACTGATGACATGACTTTTAAATGCTGACTGATGACATGACTCTTAAATGCTGACTGATGACATGACTTTTAAATGCTGACTGATGACATGACTCTTAAATGCTGACTGATGACATGACTTTTAAATGCTGACTGATGACATGACTCTTAAATGCTGACTGATGACAATACTTTCAAATGCTGACTGATGACATGACTTTTAAATGCTGACTGATGACATGACTTTTAAAGGCTGACTGATGATACTACTTTCAAACGCTGACTGATGACATTACTTTTAAATGCTGACTGATGACATGACTTTTAAATGCTGACTGATGACATGACTTTTAAATGCTGACTGATGACATGACTTTTAAATGCTGACTGGTGACATGACTTTTAAATGCTGACTGATGACATGACTTTTAAATGCTGACTGATGACATGACTTTTAAATGCTGACTGATGACATGACTTTTAAATGCTGACTGGTGACATGACTTTTAATGCTGACTGATGACATGACTTTTAAATGCTGACTGGTGACATGACTTTTAAATGCTGACTGGTGACATGACTTTTTAAATGCTGACTGATGACATGACTTTTAAAATGCTGACTGATGACATGACTTTTAAATGCTGACTGGTGACATGACTTTTAAATGCTGACTGATGACATGACTTTTAAATGCTGACTGATGACATGACTTTTAAATGCTGACTGATGACATGACTTTTAAATGCTGACTGATGACATGACTTTTAAATGCTGACTGGTGACATGACTTTTAAATGCTGACTGGTGACATGACTTTTAAATGCTGACTGATGACATGACTTTTAAATGCTGACTGATGACATGACTTTTAAATGCTGACTGATGACATGACTTTTAAATGCTGACTGATGACATGACTTTTAAATGCTGACTGAAGACATGACTTTTAAATGCTGACTGATGACATGACTTTTAAATGCTGACTGATGACATGACTTTTAAATGCTGACTGATGACATGACTTTTAAATGCTGACTGATGACATGACTTTCAAATGCTGACTGATGACATGACTTTCAAATGCTGACTGATGACATGACTTTCAAATGCTGACTGATGACATGACTTTCAAATGCTGACTGATGACATGACTTTTAAATGCTGACTGATGACATGACTTTTAAATGCTGACTGATGACATGACTTTTAAATGCTGACTGATGACATGACTTTTAAATGCTGACTGATGACATGACTTTTAAATGCTGACTGATGACATGACTTTTAAAGGCTGACTGATGACATGACTTTTAAATGCTGACTGATGACATGACTTTTAAAGGCTGACTGATGACATGACTTTTAAATGCTGACTGATGACATGACTTTTAAAGGCTGACTGATGACATGACTTTTAAATGCTGACTGATGACATGAATTTTAAAGGCTGACTGATGACATGACTTTTAAATGCTGACTGATGACATGACTTTTAAAGGCTGACTGATGACATGACTTTTAAATGCTGACTGATGACATGACTTTTAAATGCTGACTGGTGACATGACTTTTAAATGCTGACTGGTGACATGACTTTTAAATGCTGACTGATGACATGACTTTTAAATGCTGACTGATGACATGACTTTTAAATGCTGACTGGTGACATGACTTTTAAATGCTGACTGATGACATGACTTTTAAATGCTGACTGATGACATGACTTTTAAATGCTGACTGATGACATGACTTTTAAATGCTGACTGATGACATGACTTTTAAATGCTGACTGGTGACATGACTTTTAAATGCTGACTGGTGACATGACTTTTAAATGCTGACTGATGACATGACTTTTAAATGCTGACTGATGACATGACTTTTAAATGCTGACTGATGACATGACTTTTAAATGCTGACTGATGACATGACTTTTAAATGCTGACTGAAGACATGACTTTTAAATGCTGACTGATGACATGACTTTTAAATGCTGACTGATGACATGACTTTTAAATGCTGACTGATGACATGACTTTTAAATGCTGACTGATGACATGACTTTCAAATGCTGACTGATGACATGACTTTCAAATGCTGACTGATGACATGACTTTCAAATGCTGACTGATGACATGACTTTCAAATGCTGACTGATGACATGACTTTCAAATGCTGACTGATGACATGACTTTTAAATGCTGACTGATGACATGACTTTTAAATGCTGACTGATGACATGACTTTTAAATGCTGACTGATGACATGACTTTTAAATGCTGACTGATGACATGACTTTTAAATGCTGACTGATGACATGACTTTTAAAGGCTGACTGATGACATGACTTTTAAATGCTGACTGATGACATGACTTTTAAAGGCTGACTGATGACATGACTTTTAAATGCTGACTGATGACATGACTTTTAAAGGCTGACTGATGACATGACTTTTAAATGCTGACTGATGACATGAATTTTAAAGGCTGACTGATGACATGACTTTTAAATGCTGACTGATGACATGACTTTTAAAGGCTGACTGATGACATGACTTTTAAATGCTGACTGATGACATGACTTTTAAAGGCTGACTGATGACATGACTTTTAAATGCTGACTGATGACATGACTTTTAAATGCTGACTGATGACATGACTCTTAAATGCTGACTGATGACATGACTTTTAAATGCTGACTGATGACATGACTTTTAAATGCTGACTGATGACATGACTCTTAAATGCTGACTGATGACATGACTTTTAAAGGCTGACTGATGACATGACTTTTAAATGCTGACTGATGACATGACTTTTAAATGCTGACTGATGACATGACTCTTAAATGCTGACTGATGACATGACTTTTAAAGGCTGACTGATGACATGACTTTCAAATGCTGACTGATGACATGACTTTTAAATGCTGACTGATGACATGACTTACAGAAACACGATAACATCACATGAAATAAGTGAATGGTTTATTATTTTTGTATGTACCGTACTGTATGTATATATGTATGTATGTGTGTCTATGGGTGCGTGTGACCCAGCCAATGGTTAGTGTTGTCAGCCTCGGGTCAGGACACTCACCTGGGACAAGTGTTTGTTTTGGTCGGGTCTGGATCCGCCCGAACCCGACGCCCCGCTGGACGCCGAGCTCTCCGACGACAGCATGGACACATTGTCGCTGAAGGCAGAGTCGTTGTCCGGGCTGTCTGTGCGGCCTGGAGGGACAGGAGGAGGACAGGTCAATAGAGAGTATACATTATGTAGATGAATGTCCTGAGAGAGGGAGGGAGGACAGGTAAATAGAGAGTATACATTATGTAGAAGAATGTCCTGAGAGAGGGAGGGAGGACAGGTAAATAGAGAGTATATATTATGTAGATGAATGTCCTGAGAGAGGGAGGGAGGACAGGTCAATAGAGAGCAATTATGTAGATGAATGTATATTACTGAGTGCATATATGTATCGCTGGTATCTATGTAAAATTAAGTGTCTGTGGCCTGTACCAAGAGTCATGGTGAAGGTCCAGCGACGAAGGACTGAGGAAGGGTACCATAAAAGGGATATTTTCGGAACGAAGAGCAGCAACGAAGGTCGGCACGAAGCTTCCTTCGAAGCCGACCTTCGTCATGACTCTTGGTACGGGCCACAGTGTGTGTTCCCTATGCACGGCCACACGCCTTGGCCACAGTGGCGGATCTAGGGAGCGGCCATGATCACCCCTGAAATCTGACTGGCCACCCCGGATCTGAGTCACAGATTTAATGACAATGTAACCCTGTATTGAAATGGCCTTGAAATGTACTGAAATGGCCCTGGCCACCCCCGTCAACACTTCCTGACGGCGCCCCTGTTTGGCCCATCAAGCTGAAGTGTTGCCTGGGGGGGGGAACTCAACCAGGTGCTGAGTACAGGCTGTGGCGGGGCCCAGGTGATCAAAAACAGTTTATGGTAAAAAATATTGTCAGAGGTGGGATTGGAACCCACGCCCTCATACAGGTCCAGATGATTGAATTCATGATTGTGTAAAAACCCCGTAAACTTTGTGCTGTGACGGCCACTACAACACTTTCCCTCTTCTAATCTTCTGTGGTGGTGATGTTATTCTGAAGGGGATGCCGAAGGGGTCGCTGCAGCCCTCATGACTAGGACGTGAATGGTCATGGAGGCTGGGACAGGGAACTAATGTACTGATCCATGGGGGACATTGGGGGTGGCTGATAAGACCAACAGAGCGCTACACTGCCCTGGGCACTCTATTATCCCTTATGAATCCCATCAGAAGAATCCCTTTACATACCTACTGACACGGTAACAATCACAATTCAGGGAATAAATCTTATTTCCCATTATTATATATGTACTGTATATTGATCTTGGTGAGACTCGAACCCACACTGTAAAGACTTCGCCCTCCAACGAACCCACAGTCGGTGCCGATGAGACCAAACTGATACAGTCGCTTGGCCGGCGGTCGTTTAGGTACTTCCTCGCATTACAGTAGTAGCTACTTTATGTGCAAAAACTCAACGTTCATGTCCATAGTGATATCAAAAACACACATTAACTAAACGACTCAATATTCTAACACTAACATAAGCATCTTAAAACGTAATCATGGAAACCCAATGCAATAATTCTTTAAGCAAAACAAACAGCAAAAAAACGTATCAATCCCTCCGCATACATTCGGTGGCAAAGCGGATTAGGTCAGCCTCTCATCCGCTCATCCACAAAAGGTAAGTACAGGTGAAGCGGATAACCAAGTATAGGATAAACTTACCAATAATATATATACTCACCACACGTTAAGTTGGCGAAAATGAGACCCCCTTCACTCCCCCCTCCGAACGCAGGGGATTGGCTGAGGTGTTGGGTGTTGGGGCTTTAGGGCGGAACTTGGAGTAAGGCATTCTCAGCCAACACCCAACACCTCAGCCCATCCCATGCCGAACGCAGGGGATTGGCTGAGGTGTTGGGTGTTGGGGCTTTAGGGCGGAGATTGGAGTAAGGCATTCTCACCAAACACCCAACACCCAACACCTCAGCCAATCCCATGCCGAACGCAGGGGATTGGCTGAGGTGTTGGGTGTTGGGGCTTTAGGGTGGAGATTGGAGTAAGGCATTCTCACCCAACACCCAACACCTCAGCCAATCCCGTGCATTCGGAAGGGGGGAGTAAAGGGGCCACATTTTCGCCACCTTAACGTGTGGGGAGTATAGCTGCCTAGGTGGATTGCATAGACTCACCCATAGTTGTGGTAGAGACTTCTATTTCCACATTGAGAGGTTCCAGCTTAGGACGACTGCTGTTGCCTGAGTTGCTGCGCGTGTGTGTCTGTCTCTGCTGCTGTTGCTGTTGCTGTGTGTCTGCGTGTATCTGTGGGGGCTGTATCTGCTGTTGTTGTTGTTGTTGTTGCTGTTGCTGTTTGGGCTGCATCTTGTCTGAAATGTTGCATTGTTTTTGTTATGTACTTAACCCCTTGAGACCCAGAACGTAATTTCCATTGTAATTTGGGTACCATTAGACAATTTTTAGTGACTATAAGCAACATTTTATAGATATGACCTGTTTAGTATCCTTGTCCACTAACTAATTTGGTAGTTTCAGTTACTTTTCGTAATTTTATGGCTATCAACAGACATTTTTTTATAGAAAGGAAAGATCTGGGCGTAAAGGGGTTAATCCTTATGAGATGCTGCTTATAGGAACTTGATTTTACACTTTAAAGGCAAGGTAGCTTAACTTCAGACTCACAGGCCTCCTAACCCTTACATAATCCGGTAAAAATGTACTTTATGACTGTGGCAAGATCCATTCTTTACTACCCTGGAGCGAGACAAAGCGAAATAAAACACACACACACACACACACACATGAGACGAGATACAGCCAAACACACACACAGAGCATTCCCTTCACACACACACACACACAATTCCTTTCACACACACACAGATAATTCCCTTCACACACACACACACACACACAGAAAAACAAACACATACACACACAAACAGAAAAACCCACACACACACAAACAGAAAAACACACACACACACACATACAGAAAAAAAAATCACACACACACACAGAAAAAAACCCACACACACACACAAACAGATCATTCCCTTCACACACACACACACACAGAGCATTCCCTTCACACACACACAGAAAAACAAACACACACACACACACACACAGAAAATAACACATACAAAAAAAACCACACACACTACCACTCAAAACAAACCAAGCCAGGAACTCTTTAATAATTCAAACCTCAAACAAAGCTAAGCCGACAAACACCACCCAAACAAAGGCCCTTTTTATACTACTGACCTCCTAAACCACAGGCCGAGGCAGGGGTCCGGGGTGCTGGGGGGTTGCTGGGGGCGCTGGAGGCTGGGGTGGTGGTGCCCTTGGAGGAGATCTCAAACTCGAACTGCGTCTCCAAGGCACAGAGCTCTCCCAGTATTGTGTCGAGTTCCACGTCCCCGGAATCTGTGATGGGTGAGATCGGGTGAGTGTGTGGGGGAATAAAGAGGGGGAAAAGGTCTCAATGGGTTAGTGTATGGGGAAAATAGGGGGAAATATTATATAGAAGGGGAAATAAGAGGGGAAAAAGGTCTCAATGGGTTAGTATATGGGGGAAAAAGGGGAAATATGATATAGAAGGGGAGAGAAGAGGGGAAAAAGGTCTCAATGGGTTATTATATGGGGGAAAAAGGGGTTAAAGATGATATAGAAGGGGAAATGAGAGGGGAAAAAGGTCTCATGGGTTATTATATGGGGGAAAAAGGGGTTAAAGATGATATAGAAGGGGAAATGAGAGGGGAAAAAGGTCTCAATGGGTTATTATATGGGGAAAAAAAGGGGAAAAGATGATATAGAAGGGGAGAGAAGAGGGGAAAGAGATAATAATGGGTGAAAATGGGTTGAGTTTGTGAGGGAAAAGAGGGAATTAAGGGGAAAGAGGCTATAATGGGTGATAATGGATGAGTTTATGGGGGAATAAATTGGGGAAAGAGGGGAAAAATGTCATAATAGGGTGAAAATGGGGGTTTGTGGGGAAATAAAGAGGGGAACATGATAATATACACTAGGGATTAAAGGGGAAAGAGGTCATAATGGGTGCAAATGGGTGAGTATATGAGGGGAAAAAGAGGGAATAAGGGGAAAAAAATTGTAATGGGTGAAAAAGGTCGTAATAGGTGAGAACGGGTGAGTTTGTGGGGGAAAAGGTCGTAATAGGTGAGAACGGGTGAGTTTGTGGGGGAAAAAGGTCGTAATAGGTGAGAATGGGTGAGTTTGTGGGGGAAAAGGTCGTAATAGGTGAGAATGGGTGAGTTTGTGGGGAAAAAAGGTCGTAATAGGTGAGTTTGTGGGGGAAAAAGGTCGTAATAGGTGAGAATGGGTGAGTTTGTGGGGAAAAGGTCGTAATAGGTGAGAATGGGTGAGTTTGTGGGGAAAAAAAGGTCGTAATAGGTGAGTTTGTGGGGGGAAAAGGTCGTAATAGGTGAGAATGGGTGAGTTTGTGGGGGAAAAAGGTCGTAATAGGTGAAAACGGGTGAGTTTGTGCGGGAAAAAGGTCGTAATAGGTGAGAACGGGTGAGTTTGTGGGGGAAAAAGGTCGTAATAGGTGAGAATGGGTGAGTTTGTGGGGGAAAAAGGTCGTAATAGGTGAGTTTGTGAGGGATAAAGGTCGTAATAGGTGAGTTTGTGGGGGAAAAAGGTCGTAATAGGTGAGAATGGGTGAGTTTGTGGGGAAAAAAGATCGTAAAAGGTGGGAAAAAGTGAGTTTATTTTGACAACAAGAGGGGCTTAGGCGGAAAAAGGTCATATATTGGTTTCTATTTGTTGGGGATTATGATAGAGGAATAAATTTATCGATATTAAAAGTATTGAAAAAGTATTAACAGTAGTCGATGAAATTCTCTGCACAAGCAACAGGCAGCCCCAACAAAATAAAAAAATAATTTGTAGCTAGTTACAGATAATAAAAAAAAAAGTTTATTTCACTTCCACCTCATCAAATACTACTGAACTTTTACAATATATAAAATTAGAATAGGTATTAGTGCTCTCTGTCTGTCTGTCTGTCTGTCTGTCTGTCTGTCTGTCTGTCTCTGTCTGTCTGTCTGTCTGTCTCTGTCTGTCTGTCTGTCTGTCTGTCTGTCTCTGTCTGTCTGTCTGTCTCTGTCTGTCTGTCTGTCTGTCTGTCTGTCTCTGTCTGTCTGTCTGTCTGTCTGTCTCTGTCTCTCTGTCTGTCTGTCTGTCTGTCTCTCTCTCTCTGTCTGTCTGTCTGTCTCTCTGTCTGTCTGTCTCTGTCTGTCTGTCTGTCTGTCTGTCTGTCTCTGTCTGTCTGTCTCTGTCTGTCGTCTGTCTGTCTGTCTGTCTCTGTCTGTCTGTCTCTGTCTGTCTGTCTGTCTGTCTGTCTCTGTCTGTCTGTGTCTGTCTGTCTGTGTCTGTCTGTCTGTCTCTGTCTGTCTGTCTGTCTGTCTCTGTCTGTCTGTCTGTCTGTCTCTGTCTCTCTCTCTCTCAGGTAAGTCAACAAACGTTATATATGTATGTATTGTTATGAAGTGTGGAAATTATGGCGGATAAATAAGGGGAGAGAAGAGGGGAAAGAGGTTATAATAGGTGACAATGGGTGACTATAAGGGGAAATAAAAAAGTGGAAGATGATATAGAAGGGGAGATAAGAGGGGAAAAGGTCATAATGGGTGTTTGTGAGGGGAAATATAAAGGGGAAGATGATGAAGGGGAGAGAAGAGGGGAATTAGGTATAGAGACAAGACATGACGAGGATTGACTTAATACAAATAGGTAAATATAGGTAGGTTAATATGTATAAATAGGTAAATATGCACACCTATACATGAAGAAGAGGGGAAGAAAGGGAAGAGGGGAATAATGGAAGAAGAAAGGGATGAGGGAAGAAGTGGGGAAGAAGAAAGGGAAGAGGGGAAAAAGAAAGGGAAGGGAAGAAGAAAGAGAAGAGGGGAAAGAGGGGAATAAGAAAAGGGAAGAAGAAAGGGAAGATAGGGAAGAGGGGAAAAATAAAGGGAAGAAGAGGGGAAAAAGAAGGGAAGAAGAAAGGGAAGTAGAGGGGAAGAAGAAAGGGAAGTAGAGGGGAAGAAGAAAGGGAAGTAGAGGGGAAGAAGAAAGGGAAGTAGAGGGGAAGAAGAAAGGGAAGTAGAGGGGAAGAAGAAAGGGAAGTAGAGGGGAAGAAGAAAGGGAAGAGGGGAAGAAGAGGGGAAAAATAAAGGGAAAGAAGGGAAGAAGACGAAAGGGAAGAGGAGGGGAAGAAGAGGAGAAGAGGGGAAGAATAAAAGGGGAAAATGAGGGGAAAAGAAAGGGGAAAAGAGGGAAAGAGGTAGAGAGACAAGACATTACGAGTTTTGAGGCAATAATGTAAGTGTACTAATAGGTGTATGTAAATAATTAAATGGGGCAAAAGGGCGGGGTAAAGGATATAGAAGAGGGGAAGAGAGGAGGGAAGATGATAAAGAAGGGGAAGAAGTAGAAGAGGTAAATATGTAAATACTAAATACATAGTTGAATGGAAAAGAAAGGGTAGATGAGAGGGGAAGAGAGGAGGGGTAGGTGTTAAAGAAGGGGAAGGGAAGAGAGGAAGAGGGGAAGGGAAGATGATGAAGAAGGGGAAGGGAAGAGAGGAAGAGGGGAAACGAAGGGAGGAAGGGAAGAGAGGAAGAGAAGAGAGGAAGAGAGGAAGAGAGGAAGGGAGGAAGAGAGGAAGCGAAGAGAGGAAGAGAGGAAGAGAGGAAGAGAGGAAGCGAAGAGAGGAAGAGAGGAAGCGAAGAGAGGAAGAGAGGAAGAGAAGAGAGGAAGAGAGGAAGAGAAGAGAGGAAGAGAGGAAGCGAAGAGAGGAAGAGAGGAAGCGAAGAGAGGAAGAGAGGAAGAGAGGAAGAGAGGAAGAGAGGAAGGGAAGAGAGGAAGAGAGAAAGGGAAGAGAGGAAGAGAGAAAGGGAAGAGAGAAGAGAGGAAGAGAGGAAGAGAGGAAGATGACAAAATATCATCCCCAACAGACAGACTGACGGAGGAGCGAGTGTCCCGGCATTTAAAGTGATGGTCAATAACTGGTTGCTGGGCAGAGCTGATAGTGATAGTGATAGTGATAGTGATAGTGCTTAGTGACTCGTATAAGGGGAGTCAGGCTTCAAGGTAGGCAGCATTAAGTATGTAACCTTTAGCCTGTATGTTAGTAATCTGTTAAGTAATCTGTTAAGTAATCTGTTAAGTTAGTAATCTGTTAAGTAATCTGTTAAGTTAATAATCTGTAAAGTAATCTGTTAAGTAATCTGTTAAGTTAGTAATCTGTTAAGTAATCTGTTAAGTTAGTAATCTGTTAAGTAATCTGTTAAGTAATCTGTTAAGTTAGTAAGCTTGTTGTAATGTTGTAATGTTGAATGTAACTTCTCTGTAAACTGTTCCCTAGTATAAATAAAATATATATAAAGGGGAGGAAGGGAAGAGAGGAGGGAAGATGATGAAGGGGAAGGTAAGAGAGGAGGGGAAGATGATGAAGGGGAAGGGAGGAGGGAAGATGATGAAGGGAAGGGAAGAGGGAAGATGATGAAGGGAAGGGAGAGGGAAGAGATGAAGGGGAAGAGAAGAGGGGAAAAGAGGGGAAGATGATGAAGGGGAAGGGAAGAGGGGAAGAGAGGAGGGGAAGATGATGAAGGGGAAGAGAAGAGGGGAAAAGAGGGGAAGATGATGAAGGGGAAGGGAAGAGGGGAAGAAGATGAAGGGGAAGGGAAGAGGGGAAGAGAGGAGGGGAAGATGATGAAGGGGAAGGGAAGAGGGGAAGATGATGAAGGGGAAGGGAAGAGGGGAAGATGATGAAGGGGAAGGGGAAGAGGGGAAGATGATGAAGGGGAAGGGAAGAGGGGAAGAGAGGAGGGGAAGATGATGAAGGGGAAGAGAAGAGGGGAAAAGAGGGGAAGATGATGAAGGGGAAGGGAAGATGAAAGGGAGAGGGGAAGATGAAGGGGAGAGGGGAAGATGAAGGGGAAGGAAAGATGATGAAGGGGAAGGGGAGAGGGGAGGGGAAGATGATGAAGGGGAAGTGAATAGGGGAATATGATAAAGGGGAAGATGATGAAGGGGAATGGAAGAGGGGAAGATGATGAAGGGGAAGGGAAGAGGGGAAGAGAGGAGGGGAAGATGATGAAGGGGAAGGTAAGATGATGAAGGGGAGAGGGGAAGAGAGGAGAGGAAGATGATAAAGGGGAAGAGAGGAGGGGAAGGAAGGAGGGAAAGAGAAGATGATGAAGGGGAAGAGAGGAAGATGATAAAGGGGAAGTGAATAGGGGAAGAAGTAGAGGCGACACATTGTAAACTCTAACTCAATAATGCAGTACAAATAGGTCAATACTAACTATGGGTAAGTAAATAGGTGAACTGAACAGGTCAGTATAGATCAGCAAATAGGTAAACATAGACCCATAAATAGGGGTGAATAGGTCAAAATAGATGAATAGAGATAGATGAGTTAATAGGTAGAGATAGATGAGTAAATAGGTGTGGATAGGTCAGTGTAGATAGTAAATAGGTGTGGATAGGTCAGTGTAGATGAGTAAATATATGTGGATAGGTCAGTGTAGATGAGTAAATATGTGTGAATAGGTCAGTATAGATGGGTAAATAGGTGTGGATAGGTCAGTGTAGATGAGTAAATATGTGTGAATAGGTCAGTATAGATGGGTAAATAGGTGTGGATAGGTCAGTGTAGATGGGTAAATAGGTGTGGATAGGTCAGTGTAGATGGGTAAATAGGTGTGGATAGGTCAGTATAGATGAGTAAATAGGTGTGGATAGGTCAGTATAGATGGGTAAATAGGTGTGGATAGGTCAGTATAGATGGGTAAATAGGTGTGGATAGGTCAGTATAGATGAGTAAATAGGGGTGGATAGGTCAGTATAGATGAGTAAATAGGTGTGGATAAGTCAGTATAGATGAGTAAATAGGTGTGGATAGGTCAGTATAGGTGAGTAAATAGGTGTGGATAGGTCAGTATAGATGAGTAAAAAGGTGTGGATAGGTATATATACAGCTATTCATATAGATGGCGGATGACAGCCAGGTCGGGACATCTGTGAGTCATCCGTGTCCTGTGTTACCATTGCCCGGATGACAGCGTGGACATCCTTTGACAGCTGGTGAGTCATATTGTGTGTCCCGATGAGTGGATAGGAGTTACATGGGTGATAGGGATAGGAGGAGGAGGAGGAGGAGGAGGAGGAGGAGGAGGAGGAGGAGGAGGAGGAGGAGGAGGAGGAGGAGGAGGAGGAGGAGGAGGAGGAGGAGGAGGAGGAGGAGGAGGAGGAGGAGGAGGAGGAGGAGGAGGAGGAGGGAGGAGGAGGAGACGGAGACGGAGACGAGAGGAGGAGGAGGAGGATGAGGAGGAGGAGGAGGAGGAGGAGGAAGTCGAGGAGGAGGAGGCAGGAGGAGGAGGAGGAGGAGGAGGAGGAGGAGGAGGAGAAGTTGAAGAAGAAGAAGAAGAAGAAGAAGAAGAAGAAAAGAAGAAGAAGAAGAAGAAGAAGAAGAAGAAGAGGAGGAGGAGGGTGTGTATTTGCTGTTCTGTTTTATCATATTTTATTAACCAATTTTGTCACTACTGTATTATTATTATTATTATTATTATTATTATTATTATTATTATTATCATCATCATCATCATATTCTGAGGGAAATTTTGAGGCACACATCAATCTGTATTAGTTAATGTCCATGTTACTGTTATCATTATTGTTATCATCTTCATTATTACTACTATCATCATTCTCTCTCTCTCTTTCTTTCTCTTTCAACATTACAAACCGGTCTCTTCTGTCAGTTCAGCCTGCCTGCCTCTCTCTCTCCTCTCTCTCTCTCTCTCTCCTCTCTCTCTCTCTCTCTCTCCTCCTCTCTCTCTCTCTCTTTCTCTCTCTCTCTCTCTCTGCCATTATTGCTACATTTTCCCCTTTATAACGAGTAGTTCTATTCTATAACTTCTACAATCACCACAAAGTTGTAATCTTATCTATTGCTACTAGAGTTGTTCTGGTCCAGTCTGTTCTTTGTTACAGCTACATCCTGGCCGGGAAAATTATTATTCATCTCTTGTATTCTTAGCATTACTAACTTTTGTCCTTTCTTAGGCTCATTAATATTTATATACAGTAAAACCTCTCGTATCCGGACACTCATTATTCGGACTTTGACATTATTCGGACCTCCTCTTTTTTTTTTCTTAAGGGTCGAAATTTCCTAGCTATATGTACACCTAGATTTTTTTTTTTTTTTTTTTTTTTTACATATATAATAACCTAGATTTTTTTTTTTTTTTTTTTAGGGGTCGAAATTTCCTAGCTATACACCTAGATTTTTTTTTTTTTAACATATTATAATAACCTAGATTTTTTTTTTTTTTTTTTTTTTTTTAGGGGTCGAAATTTCCTAGCTCCTAGATTTTTTTTTTTTTTTAGGGGTCGAAATTACGTTTTTTTTTTTTTTTTTTTTTTTTACATATCCCCCCCTATATAATCCCCCCCATAATTCGGATCCTTGCATTACTCGGACCACTCCTTGGCCCAATTAGTCCCAATATGAGAGGTTTTACTGTATTTCTCTTTTCCTCCACCTCTTCTTTTTCTTATGGTATCCTTCGTTTTTGTTGTTTCTCTGACTATTTGTCTTATTATTATTTCCTTTCTTAGGCTATTTATCAACACTGTTCTATGTTTATTTTCCTCCTCTTCCTCTTTTGCTTATTTGGTATCACTTGTTTTTCTTGTTTCCTCTTACTATTTTTTTATAGCTAATTATCATTGCTAATTATTCTCTTTTTGTCATTCTTATGTTCATTATCAATACTGTTCTATATCTTTTTTCCTCAGCCTCCTCTTTAATTATTTCTATTAGTTACAATTATTATTATTATCATTATTACACTACTTGTTTTTGTTCTTTCTCTTACAATTTTTATTACTATTATCACTACTTACTAATTTTTTTCCCCGTTCCTATGTTCATTATCAATACTGTGCTATGTCTGTTTTCCTTCTCCTCTTTTTAGTATTGTTTCATTTATTTTTGTTCTTTCTCTGACTATTTTTATAACTACGTATTATCATTGCTAATTATTCTTTTTTTGTCATTCTTAGGCTCATAATTATCAATACTGTTCTATGTCTTTTTTCTTCCAACTCCTCTTTTGATTATTTATATTAGTTACAATTATTATTATTATTATTGTTTCATTTATTTTTATTCTTTCTCTGACTATTTTTATAACTACGTATTATCATTGCAGTTTATTCTCTTTTTGTCATTCTTAGGCTCATTATCAATACTGTGCTATGTTTCTTTTACTCCTTTTCCTCTTTTGATTATTTCTATTAGTTACAATTATTATTATTATCATTATTACACTACTTGTTTCTCTTCTTTCTCTTACAATTTTTATTACTATTATCACTACTAAATTTTTTTCCCGTTCCTATGTTCATTATTAATACTGTGCTATGTCTGTTTTACTCCTTCTCCTCTTTTTAGTATTGTTTCATTTATTTTTGTTCTTTCTCTTACAATTTTTATTACTATTATCACTACTTACTAATTTTTTTCCCCGTTCCTATGTTCATTATCAATACTGTGCTATGTCTGTTTTCCTTCTCCTCTTTTTAGTATTGTTTCATTTATTTTTGTTCTTTCTCTGACTACTTTTATAACTACGTATTATCATTGCTAATTATTCTTTTTTTGTCATTCTTAGGCTCATAATTATCAATACTGTTCTATGTCTTTTTTCCTCCTCTTCCTCTTTTGGTTATTTATATTAGTTACAATTATTATTATTATTATTGTTTCATTTATTTTTATTCTTTCTCTTACTATTTTTATAACTACGTATTATCATTGCTAATTGTTCTTTGTTTTCTATTCTTAGGCTCATTATCAATACTGTTCTATGGTTTTTTTTACTCCTCTTCCTCTTTTGCTTATTTGGTATCACTTGTTTATCACTATTATTCTCTTTTTGTCATTCTTATGTTCATTATCAATACTGTGCTATATCTTTTTTCCTCCAACTCCACTTTTAATTATATATATCACTTGTTTTTCTTCTCTCTTACTATTTTTATAACTATTATCGTACTCTATTATTCTCTTTTTGTCATTCTTATGTTCATTATCAATACTGTGCTATATCTTCTTTCCTCCAACTCCACTTTTAATTATATATATCACTTGTTTTTCTTCTCTCTTACTATTTTTATAACTATTATCATTGCTATTTATTCTTGTTTTGTCATTCTTAAGCTGGCCACACACACACCGGCGCGGCCTGTCCGGCCGACGAAAAGGGGCGTGGCTAGAGGCGGCCGGTGTGTGTGTGGGGGTGTTTTTCATCCGGCGGGGCCTGTCGCAGCGGCCGGATGAAAATCAGTCGGCGCTTGAAAATTCCGTCCGGCGCGGCCTGCCGCCTGCGTGTGTGTGGGTGCCTTCCGGCGCGGCCCGCCCCTCACTCGGCCAGATAATGACTAATTGTACCAGTTATAATTGTATTATGATAATATAGGTATTATATATGACGTATTATATATAGTATGACGTATTATATATAGGTATTATATATGGCTGCACATGCAGCCATCACCAACAAGTCATTTTCGGACAGCGGATTCCTGTTGTCACCACGGTGGTCCGACGTGTACTGTATATTTTCATGAGGCGGCCGGTGTGTGTGTGGGTCTCGTCCGGCGAACGATGCCTCGCCACTTTTTGTCGGCCGGACAGGCCGCGCCGGTGTGTGTGTGGCCGGCTTTAGGCTCATTATCAATACTGTGCTATATCTTCTTTCCTCCAACTCCACTTTTAATTATATATATTACTTGCTTTTCTTCCTTCTCTTACTATTTTTATTACTATTATCGTACTCTATTATTTCTTTATTTATTACGTATTTTCATCATTTTTTCCCCATTCTCATGTTCATTATCAATACTGTTCTATGTTTCTTCTCCTCCTCCTCTTTTTCTTAGGGTATAACTTGCTTTTCTTCTTTTTCTTACTACTTATATTACTATTATTCATTACTATATTACTTCTTTGTCGTATTATTGTCTTCATCATTATTACTGTCTCCCTTCTTGTCATTCCCATCATTACCTTACTCCCTCTCCTTACTATCATCCTTCCCATCATTATCTTACTCCCTCCCCTTACTATCATCCTTCCCATCATTATCTTACTCCCTCTCCTTACTATCATCATTCCCATCATTACCTTACTCCCTCTCCTTACTATCATCCTTCCCATCATTATCATAAGTATCTCCACATTTCCAAGAATACAACCTAAGTATACCATCACACTGGGAAACAAGGCGTGTTTTTTCTCATATTACTCGTGTGAAAAACAAATAAAATAAAACGCACTAAAACATTCCCATAGAACACTGTGAGAAGGTACCCACACACACACACACAGGTACACACACCACACATACACAGGTACACACCACACACACACAGGTACACACAGACACACACCACACACAGACACACACAGAGAGACACACACACACCACACCACACAAAGAAAGAATATCGTCCTAAATGATATCTGACAAGAATATTACGAACAATTACAATTACATCAGATAGAAATCAAACACACACACACACCACACCACACACATACACCCACCCACACACACACCACACCTCACACACACACACATACCCACACCACACACACACAAATAAGAGGGTGACAACAAACCCTGCCCCAACACACCCTCTTTCCCACACCCTCAATAACATAGGTAGGGCATTGTGACCTTTCAAAATCACTCATGTTTCTGTAATTATTCTTCTCTTTGTCTCTTTTTACTTCTTGACTACTACTACTATCTCTTGTGTTCTTTGTTTATCCTTCTCTTTGTCTCTTTTTACTTCTTGACTACTACTACGATCTATTGTGTTCTTTGTTTATCCTTCTCTGTGTCTCTTTTTACTTCTTGACTACTACTACTATCTATTGTGTTCTTTGTTTATCCTTCTCTTTGTCTCTTTTTACTTCTTGACTACTACTACTAACTCTTGTGTTCTTTGTTTATCCTTCTCTTTGTCTCTTTTTACTTCTTGACTACTACTACTAACTATTGTGTTCTTTGTTTATCCTTCTCTTTGTCTCTTTTTACTTCTTGACTACTACTACTAACTCTTGTGTTCTTTGTTTATCCTTCTCTTTGTCTCTTTTTACTTCTTGACTACTACTACTAACTATTGTGTTCTTTGTTTATCCTTCTCTGTGTCTCTTTTTACTTCTTGACTACTACTACTAACTATTGTGTTCTTTGTTTATCCTTCTCTGTGTCTCTTTTTACTTCTTGACTACTACTACTAACTATTGTGTTCTTTGTTTTGACAGAGATATTTCATTCTTGACTACTGCTATCTCTTGTGTTCTTTGTTTTGA
>JACEEZ010017421.1:17500-22500 GCA_016584305.1 Chionoecetes opilio | reverse complement strand
ATAATAATATAAAAAAAAAAAAAAAAAAAAAAAAAAAAAAAAAAAAAAAAAAATAATAATAATAATAATAATAATAATAATAATAATAATAATAATAATAATAATAAATAATAATAATAATAATAATAAAAAAATAAAAAATTCAGAGATGAGTAAAATTTAACATGGTTCCGTATATAAATTAAATAGGTTACAACGTACAGCATATGCAGCAGAAAACTCCTGCTGTTCCTTCCCCGAGTCAAAGTCTGCTGTGAAGGCGTCAATCTCCGCCAACACAGCATCGATAGCCGCTGTGTCGAGGGTACTAGCCCCCTCGCCTCCGCTAATAGCCATTTCGACCCACTTTTACGCCAACACTTATTTACCCTCACATGTAGCCTTAAGTCACTATAGAAATAATGTCACACTCATTTTTCTGGCTTTTAAGTTTTAGTTCCCACATGATTATAAATTATTTTTTTTTCTGATTTCTCGAGTCAGCTTTACGTTGCTAACACTTATTTACAATGCACTTTTAGCCTCACACGTAACCTAAAATAACTGTAGAAATAATATCACACTTATTATTAACTCGCACATGGTCAGATATTACGTAAAGGGTCCGTTTTTTTAGTTTAGTTTCTGATGGTTGAAAGTTATGTAATTCTGTTTTATTCTCTTTCTGATGGTTAGTTGCTATGTAAGTCCTTTTTTTCGCCTTATGATAGTTTACTAATTACGTAAATGTGATTATTTTTGTTTTTTGTTTGTTTACAGTTGGTTTAGCTTCGTTTTCTTTGCAAATTTATATTATTGTATCAGGTTTTTAATCTATTTTGAGTGTCATTAATGGTTTCTGGACCGACTTTTAATGTTTTTCTGGACCGACTTTTAATGGTTTTCTGGACCGACTTTTAATGGTTTTCTGGACCGACTTTTAATGGTTTTCTGGACAGACTTTTAATGGTTTTCTGGACCGACTTTTAATGGTTTTCTGGACCGACTTTGGTTTAGAAATTACGTAAATCTGATTATTTTTCGATTTCTGTTCGTGTTCAGCTGGTTTAGCTTCGTTTCTTTGCAAATTTATGTTATAGTATCAGGTTTTGGTTAATATTTCATTTCTATTTACTTATTTTTCAGGTTCTTCTTGTATTTAAGGCGTCATATAATGGTTTTCTAGACGTGGCGTAAAGTTTGAGAGTGAGCCGAGCGTAAATCCGGGAGGGAGAACTCATCAAGAAATCACTTTATTTTTATTTTATTCATTTACTCCACCCCGCGCATAGCAACAAGCAGAACACTTCCACTTCCTTCACCACTTCCCTCCACCACCTCATGTAGCCTCCACACCTTCCACGGTACAGTGCGGGGGGTAAAAGTGGAATAAAAGTCTAGTGGCGCGAGTAACGGGACTGCGGTGGACAGGCGGTCACGGTGGTGGTCAGGGCTGCCTCAAGGCGTCACGTCTACACCAGTTCCCCTTCCATTTCCTTTCCCTTCACCCCTCCCGTTATACGAACTCCACCACCACAACCACTACCACACGCTGTTATATATGTCACCCGTACCACTTCGCTATAGAGAGGGACTGTGTGTGGGTGTGATATTAGCGAAGATATACACAGACTTGAGCTTGTATGTTATATCCACCTACTAGTTCCTCTTCCATTTCCTTCCTTTCACTCCTCCTACGAGCTCCACCACCACTACCACACGCTGTTATATGTGTCACAGGTACCACTTCGCTATCACAGTATTCGTTATAGTGATGGACTGTGTGTAGGTGTGTTATAACTGTTATTAGGGAAGATATATGTACACAGACTTGGGGTTCTCTGTCATGTAAACACCGATTCCTCCTCCATTTTCCGCCCTTTCACCTCCCCGTTATACGAACTTCACTATACGATGCCACAAGCGTCAGTTCGTTATCCGAGTATGCGTTGTACCTAGTGTATAAGTACGTAAGAGGTTATTTAAGAGGTTACACACACTCGCACTACCTCTACGCTCCAGTGAGGTTATTTTACTACTGCCATTCTCTCAGTTTCTCTCTCTCGGCGTCCTTGCCAGGGTTGCCGCCAGCCTCCCAGACGAAAATCCGCGCATTAATTTCCACTACATTTTGCGTTCTAACCCATACACGCCTCAAACACCACTTCCTAACCTTAAACTAGAACTCAATCCCGTATTTTCACCATAAAGATCATTGTCTAGTAGAGTTAGAGGTTAAAATACGTGTGAATTGTAAGGAAAATGGGGTTGTAATAACAGAAGGAGGCAACCACTCGCCCTCCTCTCTTGTGACAGGCGCCTGTGACGTCACGAGGCTGTGGTGACGCTGTGACGGCCACGCTTGACTCACTACCTCTGCCTCCTCTACCTCGAACTTCCGGAGGCCACAGCAAGTCCCCACACCCTCTGACCTCACCTCCAGACTCATTGTACACGCAGGAAACACATAAAGGTATTCCCAAAAAGCGCAAACTGACCTAATTTTTCACTACAATTATAAAGTGAATTAAGGTACCGTACATAACACTATAGTCGCCAGTACTCGCCAGTGCACTAATGTCGCCAGGCGCCATATAGTACGAATTTTAGCATCACCACAGACTTGTATGTGCCACTAAAGACATGTAGTGGGATGTACATAATATAAACTACTGTGCATGCGTCTTCAGTGGCACATATACAAGTCTGTAGCGATGCAAAAATTGGTAATATATGGCGCCTGGCGACAATAGTGCAGTGGCGAGTGACTGGCGACTACACCTTGTACCACCTTGTTTCTGTCTATTGAGGTCCACGTATATATTAGTTTCAACGGAAGGAATACCGAGAAATTATGTTAATGTGTGTGTGTGTGTGTGTGTGTGTGTGTAATCAGGATTTTAGTCTATATTGTCGGCGCCATGTGTTGAGTAATTATAAGGTGTGAGTTTATTAATTAGGTGTTAATGGATGTATATATTACTTCATTGTCTATTTACTGTATTCATCGCTCTCTCTCTCTCTCTCTCTCTCTCCTCTCTCTCTCTCTCTGACATCATCTCTGAGTATTCCTATGTTAATTATTGGATATTTGTTAGTATAATTCTGTGGATAATAATAATAATGCAAATAAGAAGAAATAGATGCTTATGAAGACGATGAAGAAGGAAAATACTACTACTAATAATATGATTTCTTCAACACACACACACACACACACACACACCATACACACACACAGCACACACACCAACACACACACCATAACACACACACACACACACACACACCACACACACACACCATACACACACCATACACACACACACACACACCACACACACACACAATACACACACACACACACACACACACACACACACACACACACACACACACAAGAACAAGGAAGGAAGGAAGACGAAACAAAGCATAATAAAGGAAGGATAAAAGAATGGAAGGAAATAAACAAAAATATCCATGACTCTCTCTCTCTCTCTCTCTCTTACTTTCCCGTGACCGTGAACTCAATGTAACTATTAAAAGGAAATATTTAGTCATTGTACTTCCATCATTTCCTTCCTGGGTGACTACAATGTCTGGAAATGCCGGACCGAGTACCAAGGAGGAAAAGGAAGAGGAAGGAGGAGGAGGAGGAATATAATACAAAGGAATACAAAGGAAGGACAGACAGCAACATCCCTACTGGGCCAAACGAGACTGTCTGTGTGACTACTTTCTACCACTATAGTTTCTACGTGTTAGAGGTCAAAGAATAGTAAAGTTGAAGACTTCTCCCCACCCACCTCTCCCTGCGGCCGAGGCCGGCAGGAAAAAAGTGAGAAAAAATCACCATTCAGTATAGAAAATTGCCGTGGCATTTTATAGTAAAGATTGAAGGCGAGACAGACAGACTCTTAACTAAAGCTAATGCTACTAAAGAAAGAGTTTACGTAGGGCCGAAGTAATGGAGTGTGACAGTTGATGCTAAGTATTTATCTAGTTTGTTCTTAAACGCCTCCACCGTGTTACTATTAACTACTTGTGGTGGAAGAGAGTTCCATCTATTAACAACTCTATTAAAGAAAAAGTGCTTCGCTTCATGTGAGGGAAATCGCTTACCCATGATCTTGTATCCATTACTACGAGTAGTGCTTGTCCAATCAATAGTCAAATAGTCGTTTATGTTAACATTATCGAAGCCATGGAACATTTTAAACAATGCTATTAAGTCTCCTCGCAATCTACGTTTTGACAAACTGAACAAGTTAAGTTCCTTCAATCGCTCTTCGTATGGCTTGTTTCGCAAGCGCGGAATCATTTCAGTAACTTTTCTTTGTACTCTCTCCAGTTTGATTATATCTTTTCTATAGTAGGGTGACCAAAACTGAACGCAATATTCAAGATGAGGACGTACGATCGCATTGAAAAGTGTACGAATTACTTTTTCAGACTTATATTCGAAAGTTCTTCCTATGAAACCAGTTCATTTGTTAGCCCTCTTAACAACTTCTGAACAATGTTTACTGGGCTTGAGGTCGTTGCTTATAATAACCCCCAAGTCTTTTTCTTCGGTAACATTGGAAAGTTCATGTCCGTCCATTGAGTAGTTAATTTGATCGTTATTACTTCCTATCTGCAAAACCTTACACTTATCGGTATTAAATTTCATCTGCCACTTCTTTGCCCAACTAACTAAGCGATCAAGGTCAGATTGCAATTGCATCTTATCGGCAGTTGTGATTACTTTATTCGTTATTTTAGTATCGTCCGCAAACTTTGATATCTTACAGGTGAGGCCTTCGTCAATATCGTTTACATAGATTAAGACAAGTACAGGACCTAGTACAGATCCCTGCGGTACACCACTTAAAACATCTTGCCAGCTAGATGCTTTTCCATTAATTACGACGCGCTGCTTTCTCTCAGAAAGCCAGTCTTCAAGCCAATTTAAGATATTTCCAGTTATGCCGTGCGACTTTAATTTCTTAAGTAAACGCTTATGGGGGACTTTGTCAAAC
>JACEEZ010017421.1:0-15000 GCA_016584305.1 Chionoecetes opilio | reverse complement strand
ATACAGGGAACATTAAGGAATATAATGGCGCCCTTGGTTACCACAATAGGGGTCAGTTTGGCGTACAGCGCGTTATCTTACTCAGGTGTGTAGAAATCGTGATCCTAAGATCAATATTTTGCGTCATAAGCTTCTCACTCGTCGAACTCAAACCTCTGGCAGAGTTTGTCCCTGAGCAGGGAGTGTAGGAGGCCCTGCAGGGTGGCGGCCACGTGGGCGAGGGTGGGGCGGCTCTGGGGGTCCGTGTGGGTGCAGGCGTGAGACACCCTCATCAGGGGCGCCGCCACGAAGCTCTGGCGAGTGTCCTTCACCGCTACCCCGAGGAGCACTCCCAAGCTATACACGTCACCCGAGGGCCGCGCCGGCTGCCCGCCCTCGATCTCGGGGGCCATCCAGAATAGTTCTCTGTCTGAGTCTTCGTCCTCGTCCTCGTCCTCCTCCTCCTCCTCCTCCTTCTCCTCCTCCTCTTCTTCCTCGTCTTGGTCTTCGTCCTCAAACACTGAGCACAGTTTGTGCATGCTGGCGGCGTCCACCGTGGAGAAGGCCTCCTGGGGGGCGGCGCGCCTCACTTGGCACCCCCAGCCAAAGTCTATGAGGTGGAAGGTGGGGTGGCTGACGGTGCCGGTGAAGGTGATGTTGTTCAGCTTGAGGTCGTTGTGCACGATGCCCTTGGCGTGCACCTCCTGCAAACACCCGCACAGGCTGATGAGCAAGCGCACAAACTCCTCCACGGAGCAGTTCGTAATATAGTGGGAGTAGGTCTGCCCGACGAACTCCTGCACCAGCGCGGGGGGCAGGAGAAGGCGTAGGAGGAGGAGGAGGAGGAGGAGGAGGAGGAGGAGGAGGAGGAGGAGGAGGAGGAGGAGGAGGAGGAGGAGGAGGAGGAGGATCGCAGGCTGGCGCAGGAACAGCAACAGGTGTGTGTATTATTGTTCTTACATTCGACTTTTGTCATTTTTTCTGCAAGACAAAATTTCAGAATTCTCCATGGTAGTTTTTTACATGTGTATATTCACAATACTGTTTGTGGCAAAATGTGTATGTACAGCCGATTAGTTTGTAACAATGAATCACAAGTTTAATCACATGCATGACAGGTGGCTAAGCAGCATCTGTTTTAATGTATGATTTGCTCAATTAGAATTTGTCTAGCGACGTGACAGTTGGAATTTTTTTTTTTTTTTGCTTGAACAAGTACTTTCTCAGAGGTAATGTTTTTCATCAACATATCACAGCTGAAGCTAAACAGGCGAAACAATGTTTACTGTTCCGATAAACACAGTTTGAACCACGACCAGCGTAGCGTCAGGGGAGTTTGCATATACGAGTATTCAGATAAAGATGAATAAATTAGTCATTGGGTCATTCAAGACCATTCGTGACCGAGACTATCAAAAGAAAAAACCTTCCTAGACATGATGAAAACTATCGAAAAATAACTCTTAGGGAGAAGATTCTCAAATGTTTATTATACATAACATGAAAAAAATATATAAGCATAAAAACTATGAAAACAATGAAGACTTGTTTAGTGTTTTGAAAGAAAAATACCGTTTGGGGAGGCACTGAAGGACTGGCGTGACATCCATTAGTGTTAGACGGCGGTAGAGAAAGCGAGTGAGTGTCGTGGAGGCTTCATAAGGGATTTGTAAGCTGTTGTGAGGACAGGGATAGCAATCATAGCAGTGCTTGAGAAGCGGTGGGAAGTGTATAGAAAGTCTTCATATAAACATGAGGTGGGATCGACGAAACTGGGAAGAAAACTCAACTGTAATCACATGTTGAGGAAGAGTTGCAATATGAAAGACATGAGGTGATAGGTAATGACTGCGGTACTAGCAAGAATATGTGGACATCAAAAGCATCATCGAACAGCGTTCTTTCTCCCTTCAGGTATTATCCGTATTCATCCCTGATTCCCGGTCCCAATTTTCACCAAGGAAGGTCCCCCGCGGCAGGAAGGAAGGACCCGCCATCTGACTCTCTCAAAAACTTGCCCCAGTGTTTGTTAATGGAAATCGTAGGTGTGACACAGTATGTTTGGCCTCCGCGGCCTTGCACTGTATCCACCCCTCTCCAGCGGTCCTAGCTATCTCCCAAATCTCCGCGGTTTCCTAGATCTGCACCCCACACCTCCGCTGCTCGTTATCTCCCCCACACCCCGCGCCTCGTTATCTCCCCACACTGCGTCGGCCTCGCTGTCTCTCCAAAACTCTTCACGGAAGGCTCAGGTTTCCCCTTCGGGCAGCCCCACTTACTTACATGGCCTCTCTTTATCCAGCCTTGGCGCGGCGGGGGTAACGAAGCGGAGGGTCGTGGCGGCGGAGCAAGAAAAGAAAAGACTCCCTAATTACAGACCTTATACATGTTTGAGGATTAGTAGTAAAAACAGGAAAACAATACGTGTAAGACTTATGAAAGGTGCTTAAGCCTGCGCGTACCTGAAGAAAAAGTAAAATACAAACTTAATGATGTATTAAAAGGCTTTCAATGCAAATTCGGTGCACAATATCGTATGGGTTTTTAGTTTGTACAGCTGTGAAAGTTATAGATGCATGTACTACGTATCTATAGTGAAAGTATTGATAAAACAGTGGAAAAATGTCATCATCCGAGACGAACGTGAAAAAAATAAAATTTTCGAGAAAAAATCAAAGTATTATAGTCCACTTTGGTACTACACTAAATAAATTTCCCCTCTTACTATGCCTTTTACTCCTCCATTCAGCGACCTATCTTTGAACCGCCCTTCAGCCTTATTTAGCCCAAGCCCCCTTCAGCGCCTCTCCGGGACACCATCGTGACAACCCGCCTCACCCTCGCTCCTCCTCCTGTCTCCTCTGATTACTGCGTGTTTGCCTTCTTGGGGTCTTCCCGAACACTCCTGGGTACACAAAGCAATACAAGACTTAAAGATGCAGAGTTTCAGCATCCCTCACATCTACATATGTTGGTGGTTTTCCGATGTGGGTAAACAAGCAGAAGCTCAAGACACAGAAAGATCAGTACAGGAGGATGGGGACAAGGGAGGTTCCGAGGAAGAAAATAACCCAGAGTCTTCACAATTTGCGCAAATTTGTGGAGGAGTAGAGGGGACTGCAAGTTTTCTTACCGGTGTCGAAAACGAGAACTGAATTAAGACGTGACAAGAATACGAGAAAATGGGATAGGGTTGCTTGCCTTCGCTCTAGTATAGGGCAAGAGTAATGGGGTGCGAGGCATTCCTGACGTAAAGGATTTAATAGGATTGTTTGGAGGTGTCTTATTGAATGAAACGGGAAATACTCTGGAGAAAACATCGCTATGAAGGGAGAGAAAAAAAACGAGAAGGAACAGACCAAAATACGAAAAAAAAGAAATCATCTGCTTTTTAGAAGAGGAAACATGTGTGTGTTAATTACTATATTGCCGAGGAAATGGTTAGTGTGGTGTGTGTGTGGTATTGTGTGTGAAAAGGTGTGTGTGTGGTGTTGTGTGTGTGTTGTGTGTGTGTGTGTGTGTGTGTGTGTGTGTGTTGTGTGTGGTGTGTGGTGTGGGTGTTGGTGTGTGTGTGGTGTGTGTGTGTGTGTGTGTGTGTGTGTGTGTGTGTGTGTGTGTGTGTGTGTGTGTGGGTGTGTCTGGTGTGTGTGTGTTGTGGTGTGTGTGTGGTGTGTGTGTGTGTGTGTGTGGTGTGTGTGTGTGTGTGTGTGGGTTGTGTGGTGTGTGTGTGTGTGTTGTGTGTGTGTGTTTTGTGTGTGTTTGTGTGTGTGTTGTGTGTGTGTGTGTGTGTGTGTGTGTGTGTGTGTTGTGTGTGTGTGTTTGTGGGTGGTGTGTGTGTGTGTGTGTTGTGTGTGTGTGTGTGTGTGTGTGTGTGTGTGTGTGGTGGTGTGGGTGTGTGTGGTGTGGTGTGTGGTGTGGTGTGTGTGTGTGTGTGTGTGTGGTGTGTGTGTGTGTGTGTGTGTGTGTGTGTATGTGTGTGTGTGGTGTGTGGTGTGGTGTGGTGTGGTGGGTGTGTGTGTGTGTGTGTGTGTGTGTGGTGTGTGTGTGTGTGTGGGTGTGGTGTGGTGTGTGTGTGTGTGGTGTGGTGTTGTTGTGTGTGTGGTGTGTGTGTGGTTGTGTGTGTGTGTGTGTGTGTGTGTGTGTGGGTTGTTGGTGTGTGTGTGTGTGTGTGTGTGTGGGTGTGTGTGTGTGTGTGTGTGTGTGTTGGTGTGTGTGTGTGGGTGTGTGGGTGTGTGTGGTGATGTGGTGTGGTGTTGGTGTGGTGTGGTTGATGTGGGTATGGATGGTGGTGTGAGTGGTGTTGTGGTATGCTGAGGCTGGTATAGGCGTAAACTAGTGCCCTTTACATTCTAATCTACATAAGCCAGGAGAGTTTGAGTTTGCTGTATCATTAACGTGAGAGTAGGAACGAGTGTCCTCTGAGTAATTTTGGTGCTGTGGTTTTGTAAGTGGCGAGGCAGATGAGGGAGGAGGAAGGATGAGTTCGTCAGGCCTCAGGAAGGAAGGAGGACGGGAAGAACGGGTTGGATCATAGCAAAGAGGGGCGAGTCAAGTGGGTTTAGGAGCAAGAGGAGGAGGAATACAAAGGAATACAAAAGAGGAACAGACAGCAACAGCCCTACTGGGCCAAACGAGGCTGCCTGTGTGACTACTTTCTATCGACTTAGTTTCTACATGTTAGAGGTAAAAGAATAGTAAATTGAAGGCTCCTCCCACCCATCTCTCCCTCCGGCCGAGGCCGGCATGAAAAAAGTGAGAAAAAAACACCATACAGTATAGAAAAACTACCATGGAATTTTATAGGAAAGATTGAAGGAGAGACAGACTCCTAAAGCTAACGCTACAAAAAAAAAGAGTTTACGTAGAGCCGAAGTAATCGAGTTGGGCAGTTGATGCTAAGTATTTATCTAGTTTGTTCTTAAATGCTTCAACTGTGTACTACTGTGGAACTTGTATGTGGAACTTGTGCTGGAAGCGAGTTCCACATATTGACAACACTATTAAAGAAAAAGTGCTTCGCTTCATGTGACCGAAATCGCTTACCAATGATCTTGTATCCATTACTACGAGTAGTCTTGTCCATTCAATATTCAAATAATCGTTTATGTGAACATTATCGAAGCCATGGAACATTTTAAACAATTAAATTAAGTCTCCTCTCAACCTACGTTTTGACAAACTGAACAAGTTAAGTTCCTTCAATCGCTCTTCATATGGCTTGTTTCGCAAGCGCGGAATCATTTTAGTAACTTTTCTTTGTACGTACTCTCTCAGTTTGAGTATATCTTTTCTATATAAGGTGACCAGAACTGAACGCAATATCAAGATGGAGGACGTACGATCGCATTTGAAAAGTGTAAGAATAACTTTTACAGACTATATATCGAAAGTTCTTCCTATGAAAACCAGTTAATTTATTAGCCCTCTTAACAACTTCTGAACCAATGTTTACTGGGCTTGAAGGTAGTTGCTATAATAATCCCAGTCTTTTTTCTTTGGTAACATTGGAAAGTCATGTCCGTCCATTGAGTAGTTAATTTGATTGTTATTACTTCCTAAAATGCAAAACCTAACACTTATCGGTATTAAATTTCATCTGCCATTCTTTGCCCAATAACTAAGCGATCAAGGTCAGATTGAATTGCATCTTATCGCAGCTGTGATTACTTTATTATTATTTTAGTATCGTCCGCAAACTTTGATATCTTACAGGTGAGGCCTTCGTCATATCGTTTACATAGATTAAGAAAAGACAAGACCTAGTACAGATCCGCGGTACACCACTTAAAACATCTTGCCAGCTAGATGCTTTTCCATTGAATACGACGCGCTGCTTCTCTCAGAAACCAGTCTTCAAGCCAATTTAAGATATTCCAGTTATGCCGTGAGACTTTAATTCTTAAGTAATGCTTATGGGGGACTTTGTCAAACGCTTTTTGAAAGTCAAGATAAATCACACCCACTGCTTTCGTCTCGTCGAACGTGCGTATACATATTAAAAAAGTCTAGCAAATTGTGAGGCAAAAAAGTTTTTTACAAACCCCGTGTGGATTTTTTTAATCAAAATTTTTCTAATTTTTTTAAATTGCTCGTTTTTACAGTTTCCCCTTTAAATTTACAGACTACGGATTGATTTTGACGGCTGTATTGTCGGTTGTGTCAAATCACCTTTTCTGTATTGGAGTAATATTTGCAGGTTTCCAATCGACGGAGCTTTACCAGAATTTAGGGATTGCTAAAAAGTATTGAAAGAGGTTTGCAAAATCTGTGCTTCGCCTTTAAAACTCGCGGTGCAATACAATCTGGCCCCGGGGGATTTGTTAACTTTTTTATTATTGCTTAAAATATTTTTTTCCAAAAAAACTGGCGACAAAAAAAAAATCGAAGTTTGGGTTTTGACAAAATAAAGTTTTTATAGGTAAATCGCCCTGCTGAATCGAATTGATGTTCAATTAACTCTATCCGCCCTTTTTTGAGAACCAGACGCAATTTCATAAAAAATATGGGTAAAATCACAAAATAGCTTGCACCAATTTTTCTTTTTAAAACCCTTTTAATCTTTTCTTTTCTCAAGCTTTTTAGGGCAGTGCAGTTTTTTTTGAGTCAGTGTGGTTTGGCATGAGCAGGGGGGGTGTGCGCGCTGCGATTGGTGAGGGGTTAGCAGGTTGTAGACTTTTTTACCTACTGATCGTACGCTTTTGAAGGTTTTTAAACTTTTATTTTTTTTGCAGATATGAGTTTTTTATTTAGTGAGTCCAAATTTTTAGTGGTTTACCGTTTTATAGTCCCCTTGCCCCGGGCTTGATGGAGCGCCGAAACTGTGGAATGCTCGGACATTTTTTGTTAAATGGGAATTTTCCCCTTGACAGTCTGAAAAAAACCTTTTTAAAAAAAAGAATTTTTTAAAGAGTTTCTGCTTTACTTCAAGGGGTATAGGGTTTAAGAAAAAAGTGGGCCCCTCACGACAGAAACCCCCTGTGTGAACCATTTGAATGAAGGATGGTGGCACACGGCCATAGGAGGGCTTTGGGCTTCCAGGTTTGGCGTGAACAAAAGGATCACGATGATTCTTCTGCCTCACTAACACAAAGGTTTTCAGTAAAAAGCGAGCTAAAATAAGGTATTTGACGTCCCCTTTTGCCATGGGCCTGTGCCACTGGCCCTGTTCCCAGTTCCAAATTTTCAATTGCAAGTGCTAAAGGAATCAATTCGAACGAGGAAGATAATCCCATGGATCAGATTTCAAAAAAAAAAATGGGGGGACAACAGAGACCCCAAATTCATCAGCGGGAAATGCTCAGCCCCTTGTAGGGACCTGATCTCCCCAAAGGGAAAAAAGTGAACCCTTGGTTCCCCAAAGGAAAAGGAAATTGCTAAAAGAAGGATTCTCCCCCACGTTTGTCTAACATAAAGAACTTTCAAGCTTCTTAAAGTGGAACAAAAATTTTTACGCTTTGATTTTTGACACACTCATGAACAAATTTGTGAGTCTAACTTATGATAAGAGTGATGGCGGCTTTTAAAATTTCAAAAAAAAACACGCTAAACCCCGTTCTTCGCAAAAAGGAAATAAGTTTCCCGGGGGTTTCCCTTTTCGCAGGGCCCATGAATGAGTAAAAATTTATGAAACTATGAAGATTTTTTTTATTGTTTTAAATATGAAGAACATCATGGAATGTGTGGGGACCTAAAGGAAATTTCCCTTGTTTTAGGACTCCAGTTGGGTTTTACAAAAGACAGGTTTTCTTTGTTTGTGGGACTTAGAGCGGACAGAAAAACTTTAAAACAAAAGGGGAATGGCCAGCACGACCGAAAGCTCACCGGGCAGGTTAACGTATGTACAAACCTTTTTGTTGACAGTAAAAAGGGGAAAAAAAAATTAACCTCCTTGCAGGAAATTTGGGGAATAAAAAATTTTTGTAAAGCCAGGATCAAAATGGTGCGGTTTTCAGATTTTTTAGCAAAGTTTGAACGATGTATTAAACCCAAAAAGAAAGGCGGGGTTTTTTAAATGCCCCCTCAAATTCGTCAATACTAAAATGATGACTTGTAAAGAGCCTAATCCCCTGGAAAAAAAAGCGTTGGAAGAGTTTTTTGGCGTTATAAAGAACTCCCTGGTAAGTTCGAGAAAAATTTATGGGAACTTGAAAAAAGACATTTTGAAGAGTTATATGCGGGGGGCTCGAGGTCATAAAAACCACTTTTCCATTCACATTTGTTTTTTCCCCCCAACGAATCTTGGCGGGTCGTGATGAGCAGGGGGAACGTTTCCACCAGGACATTTGCCACCAGGAAACCCGATCCCAAAGGACGTTTCAGTCCCAAATGATGGGGGCTATTGTGGACGCTACAACGTGAAATAGCTGCCCTACAAACGAAAAAGGGAAACTACAGAAACACTTTGATGTACTATGGAGCAGGGTGAGTATTTTTGGGTTAGGATAGTTTTGATCTATTAATTTAATACCAAGAGATCTTGATGTTCTTCTGAAGAACAGCAGATCTGTGTTCTTCGAATAGCGATTTTTTCACAAAAAAAAATTCAAGGTTGTGTCCCAAAATACATATATATAAAAATATATATATAATATATAATATAAATAATATATATATATATATATATATAAATTTATATTTATTATAATATATAAAAATAAAATTATATATATTATAAAATATATATTTATATTATTTATATAATATATATTAAAAATATATATATATAATATAATATTATATTTAAATAAAAAAAATTTCTTGATTTGGCATATTTCGGGTATTTCCAAGATGTGGCACATTTTCGGAATTTTTTGGAAACAAATTTTAAAAATTTTTTTCCCAAAATGTACATTAGGTCTAATAAAGCCGCAGGACCCCCCAATTAATTACGGTAATTAATTTTAAAGTAGGGGGATTCTTTCGATAAATTTTAAAATTATATATGTAAATTTTAAAATTTTAAAAGCTATTAAAATTTAAAATGCCGATATTTTTAAAAACTATCGTGCTAGAGAAAAAAAAAATCCATTTTTGAAAAAACCCGCAAAAAAGCTTTTTCCCAACCCACACACAATGAACCGAACCCTTTTTTGGGGTCGACCCTGTAACGCAATTGATCATTGGAATTTCGTTTCTTTTACGCCCCCACTTTCCATCCATTTTTATTTTAACTGTAAAAAAAGAAACAAAGTAATCATTTAATATTTACATCTTGATTTTAATTTTTTGTTTGTTCCGTTTTCAAGGAAATGGACCATGTTCGTTCTTGCGCACATAACTGAAAAAATTTTTTGGGTTTTTTTATTGAATTGCAATTAAATTTAAATTTTCTTTCTTTTCTTATCAAATTTGTCTATCGGCCGTAGTCTTTCGAACTCATTTATCATTTTATCTTGAGATGACATGATTTTCGGGAGGGCCCGTTTTTCTGAAAAACCCCAATTTAAATTTTTTTTTTTCCCCCACCGGGTTTTTTTTATTATTCATGGGGGTCTTTTACCGCTGAAAACAAGACTTTTCAGATTTTCAAAATATTGCAAATTCCCTCATGATTGTCTATATTCGATTTTATTTTTATAGCAGCTCCAATTGTTTCTGAAAAAAAACGTCCTAAGCTTTTAAGTTTCGTTGTTATACAGGAAAATTGTTCCCTAAAGCTTTCCCCCGACACTTTGATATTTTTAACAGGACCAAATTTTAAAATCGCTAGTCCCAAAATTCAGGGGCCAAATTTTCATGATCGGATTTTTCGAAAAACAAGGTCAAATGTTGTTACCTCTCGTGGGTTTTTGGGGGCATGATGATTCAGAATTTTTTTAATAATCGCTGTAGAAGTCGTGATCAATGAGAGTTTAGCGGATTCCCAGGAAGGCTGGGTAGGTTGAAATCACCAAATATGACCAACGAATCATTTCTCTTTTATTAACTAACAGTGGCTTCAGCGTTGCTATTGTGAACTGAGGGTTTTCAGATAAGTCCAAATTCAAATTTTTTGAGTTTTGGGCTTTTACTGCAAAAAAAAGAGAATCCACGTTATTTTTTTTCGATTCTAGACCGTAGGGGAAAATTGGGGTTTTCTATAGTGATACTCCCGCTGTTTTATTTGCCCTTTCACAACTAAACTTTAAATAACCAGGGAAATTAATTCAAAACCAAAAAAATTATATTTGTAGGTTTAAACCCGGTTCGATTGCCAAAAAAAATATAATCTTTGGTCGCAAAAAAGGGCCGAGGTTTAAAATTATTTCGGGTGCTCGCGCATTGAAAATACAGGTTTTTATATTTGAAACGAGATTCATGTGGGGGGGGTCATTTACGTTAAAGGTTAGTCCGGGGAGGTTTGGGGCCGGTCATTTCTAGATTTACGCGGAGAGGGGGATAGGTTTTTCCCGGGCCCTTTTTTTTTAAACCCGAAACTAGTAACTGCCCGTGCTTGTTTTTCCCAAACCGGCGCCCCCCCATTTAATGTAGGCCCCCTTTCTTGAAGAGGTCTGGTTCTTGATAGAAAGCATGCCAGAGGTTTGCTAAATCAACGTCTTCTTCTGAACAAAGCGTTTTAAGGCAGCTATTTGTGCTGAAGGCTTTGTTGCAGAAAGTACGCGGCGCACTAATCCTAGGGAGGATGCCTGAAACAATGATATTTCGCGATTTACTTTTGTACTGACGGATCATCCGCCTGTTCTTTTCTAGTAGTTCCTCGGACCTGGTGTTTATAATGTCATTTGTGCCAGCGTGAATGACAAGCAGTGTGTTTTCGGTGATGCCGTCAGTTGCCTCATCGCAGGCTGCCGTGATGTCATCAAGGTGACCACCAGGCATACAAAACAATTTCTTCTTTGATCGAGCTCTTCCACAAAATTTCTGCAGTTGACCTTTAACAATGGAATCGCCTATTACTCTGGTCTCATGGATGTCCTTGTCGTCTTCCGCTAGGACCTTGAAACTGTTGTAAGTCCTGATCGGTAAAAAAAAAATTTAACTTTAACTGGCCGGGCACCATTCCTGACTGGAATAAAAGGTGCCTCTTCAGGAGCAGTTCGATCGGAAGTGGCAGGAGGTGCCTCCACTAGAACAGTATGATCGGCAGCGGCAGGAGGTGCCTCTTCAGGAGCAGTATGATCGGAGGCGGCGGAAGGTGCCTCTTCAGGAGCAGTATGATCGGAGGCGGCAGGAGGTGCTTCTTCAGGAGCAGTTTGAACGTTGGGGGCAGAAGGTGCCTCCTCTGGAGCAGTTTGATCGGCAGTGACACCGGTGACATGGGCCATAACATCTCCAGGAGCACAACCTATGTTGGAAGCAACAAATTCCTGAAGTGAATTATACTGGGTTTTTTATTTTTATTATTTTTTTATTATTTACATTGTAGCCTATAGCGCCTGTAAGCATATGGAGACCCTTGATGTTGGTCGATCTCGCCCGTTGGTGGCACAGGCTGGATTTTTATAGTGACACCTGTGGTCTCAGGTGAAGATCCCATTTTCTGTGATGTCTGATACTCAGTTTTAGGCGCATGCAGCCCCTAGATTCCACCGTCACACTCGCAATCGGCAGACATGTGTACGCTGCATGTGGGTTGCTTCGGTCACTCGACGATGGATTTGACAGTTGCTCCTTGGTGAGATTTGAACTCGGGACCTTCTGCTCCCCTACCAGGCTCTTGAAAGAGTTGCCCTCGGCAAGATTATTTGCCACGAGGTCATCATATTTACGGTTAGTTTCATAAATGTTACGGTTCGCTTCCTCCACAAAATTCGTCATGACGCAAAATCTACACGCCGATGAATTTCTGAAAAACTTGGGGGTGTACGAGATTCCACAATCCTCACATTCTCTAAACGTGGAAGGCATGGTGCAAAGATCGATTCGATTTCCAAAGATTTGGAGGAGGAGAAGGAGGTGGGTAGGGAAGGAAGAGAAGGGTCGCCTTACAATGACTCGTTACCGGGCGGAAGTTAGGGATTGAAAGGCCTATAGGAGGAGGCTTAAAGAAGAGGTGAGTGTTTGAGGGGGCAGAGAGGAGTTGGGAGAATAAAGGTGCAACCATGAGGGAATACAGAAAGAGGAGTAAGAGGAGAAACAGGAAGAGGAGGAGAAGTGTGTGAAATGCAGGATTGGTGATACAGTAAAGAGTGAAAGTTGAGAGAGAGGGTGGAGCGGAAAACGAGGCCAGGAGAACGTAGGAGGAGGGTGAGGAGAAAGAGAGAGAGAAGAATAGCGAGGAAAGATTGGAAAGGAAGGAAGGAAGGGAAAAATATGTGTGGGAGGTCAGAGAAATGGGCCTCAGGAAGAAGACGATGACGACAAAGAAGAGGAGGAGGAGGAGGAGCATAGAATCCGAGGAATGACAACACTATGGAAAAACCCTGTGACTGACGAGATGGCATAGAAGAAGCAACCAATGTGAAGGGAAAGTGTGAATGCGGTGGACGAATTGAAGCGAGAGGAAAGTTTGGGTGCGGGAGGGAAGAGAGGAGGATTACATAGGATTACATAGGAGTAACAGACACCAGGAGACCTATTGGTCCATAGCGAGGGTATCTGCTGAACTACATACTACTAACTATCAACTACTTGTAAGAAAACAGTTGGAAAAAGATACCATGTCCCTAAAGAGGATGGGAACATGGAAGTTCCATAGTGCAGAATGATAGGATATGAAAAATACTAACTACAACTACCACTACCACTACAACATAATCGATACGGGGGACTAGATACGAATCGCACTATCCATACCCATTTACTTTACAGTGTGCGTCAAGTCTTGTTTGAATGTAGTTATTGTGTTGGCTCCGACAACATTTGCTGGTAACTTGTTTCCATCGATCAACGACTCTAACATTGAAATAATTTTTACGGAGATCGGTGATGCAAACGTTGACCGTTTAGTTTTAAACCATTATTTCTTGTTGTCACTTGAGTTGAAAGCTCGAATAGGTTCTCTTGATTAATGACATCAAAACCTTTTAGGATCTTAAAGGTTTCTATCAAGTCCCCACGGATTCTACGATCCTTTAAGGAAAACATATTAAGTTTCCGCAGTCTCTCTTCATAAGATGAATTTCGCAGAGATGGAATTTGTTTGGTTGCTCTTCTTTGCACTGATTCCAATTTGGCTTGATCTTTTACGAAACAGGGCGACCAGAATTGAACGGCATATTCCAAGTGCGGCCTAACCAAGGACGTGTATAATTGTGTCATTACTTTCGGCGTTTTATGTTCAAAGTTACGTTTAATAAAGCCCAACATCATATTTGCCTTTTTTACTGGCAGCTAGGCAATGCGAACTGGTTTTCAGATCATTACTGATGATGAAACCTAAATCCTTTTCCTGCTGTACTTCAGTTAACGATTTATTTTGCATTGATAGTTATATTTGAGGTTACATTGCCATATGCATTACTTTACATTTATCGGAATTGAATTTTAATAGCCATTTATCACTCCAATCTGATAGTTTGTCGAGATCACTTTGTATGAGTTCGCAGTTTTCTCTAGTATATGCTTTACCGCCTAATTTGGTGTCATCTGCAAATTTTGATATTTTAGATACAAGTCCGCAGTCCAGATCGTTGATATATATCAGAAAAGAGTAGGAGGAGGAGGAGGAGAGGAGGAGGAGGAGGAGGAGGAGGAGGAGGAGGGAGGGAGGGAGGAGGAGGAGGAGGAGGAGGAGGGGGGAGGAGGAGGGGAGGAGGAGGGGAGGAGGAGGAGGAGGAGGAGGAGGAGGAGAAGGAGGTGAGGGTATTGCAGAGAGTGTGATGGGAGGAAGGCTGTACAATGGACGGCAAAGTTAAAGGTAAAGAAATTCCTTGACAAAACTTTTCTTGGCACAACAGTCTTTGCCATAAAGTAAACGATGATGGCAAAAGTTAGAGGCTGCCTTTCAAGTCTGCTTTGTAAGTTATATGGGAATATAGATAAAAATTATGATAATAAATAAATATTCTTATAATAGTAGTGATGATGATGATAATATAAATAATAATAACCATAATAATAATAATAATAGCATTAACATTATTATCATTCTTATTAGTAGTAGTAGTAGTGGTAGTATTTAGTAGTAGAAGTAGTAGTAGTAGTAGTTAGTAGTAGTAGTAGTAGTAGTAGTAGTAGTAGTAGTAGTAGAAATAGAAATAGTAGCACATAAGAACATAAGAAAATAAGAAAATAAGGAAGCTACAAGAGGCCGCGAGGCCTACACGTGGTAGTTCCTGTCACCTAACACTACCTACATCCACCTTCCATCCCCATCCGAACCTATCCAGCCCCTCTTTAAAGCTACCTAATAACTCCGGGGCTAAACTACCTGTCTACTGAGACCATTCCATTCATTCACCACCCTATTTGTGAACCAGTTTTTCCCTATTTCCTTTCTAAATCTACGCTCTTCCAGCTTGAATCCATTACTTCTTGTTCTACCCTGGTTAAAAGTCGTAAGAACTTTTCCTACCTCTCCTTTATTAAATCCCTTTATCCACTTAAAAACTTCTATCAGATCGCCCCTTACTCTGCGTCTCTCGAGTGAGTGTAATTTTAATAACTTCAATCTCTACTCATAACTAAAGTTACGCATCCCATGTATCATTTTGGTCATCCTTCTCTGCACTGTTTCTAACAAGGCATCCTGTAATATGGAGACCAAAACTGAACCGCATGTCTAGGTGAGGCCTGACTAGATCCAGATAAAGCTTTATAATAACTTCCGCACTTCTACTTTTAACACTTCTGGTAATGAATCCTAATACTCTATTAGCTCTATTTCTGGCCTCAATACATTGTTTCCTAGGTCGGAGGTCTAGGCTCACCCTCACTCCAAGATCTTTTTCACCTTCTGATCTTTTCAGCGATACATTGCGTATGGAGTATCTATTACCAGGGTTTTTTCTACCAACATTCACAACGCTGCACTTATCAATATTAAATTCCGTCTGCCATCTGACTGCCCACCCGTTAAGTGTATTTAAGTCTCCCTGCAATATGTTACATCGACGTGATCAATAATCACCTACCTTAATC
>JACEEZ010017420.1:902500-923261 GCA_016584305.1 Chionoecetes opilio | reverse complement strand
TTTTTCTATATCAATATTTTATACAATTAAGGGGAAAAGTAATACACTAATAAAAACAATATACGAATGATTAAAGGGAAAATTCTACTAATTTAAACGTTTTATACACAAATATACAATAAATAAAGAAAAGTATGCTAATTTTTGATATATAAGATATAAAAAGTATACTAATATATTCTTAAACCTTAATAAAAAATTTTATTATCTTATTTTTAGTAAATTTTTATTGAGTTGGTTCCGCTTGCATTAAACTTTACCCCGGTTTGAAACGTGCAGGGCTGTATGGGGTGATTGCAGGTCGATCTGGGCACCAGGTGTTCCACAGTCGACCAAGCGCGGTAGAAGGAGCGGGGGCAAAGACTATTTATTAACTTTGGCTAGGAAATGTTCCGTCCTCGCAAAGGCACGTCCCTGGGGGTCGTGTTGTGGGCCGCACGGGTAAAGGGGAGGTGGTGCCCGTGGTTGAGGGCTGCTGCCAGTTGCAGAAGTTGCATCCTTTGGCCTTTACCCTGACGCAAAACCCTCCACGTCACGCCTCGTGGAAAGGTTGAAGGCCTGCAGCAGCCTAAGGGTTTTCACCCGGGGTCCCCCGCTGGGGTCGGGCTTGAACTGGGAAAAGGGGCCGGGGTATGCGGTGGGCAAGGCCATGCGAGGGCGATGTTTTCCCCTCAGGAGCAACTTTGACTTGTAGAGTGTGCAAAGTCCTTGAGCGTCCACCTACAATTTACAAGTATTTTTTTTTTTTTCTCTTCTCCTAAATCCTCATCCCTTTCCCTACTTTTTCCCCTCTTCCCTTTTTGTCTCCTCCCAACCATTTTTCCCCTTCCCCTATCTTCCCTCTATAATAAATAAGCGAAAGTGTTCGTGTCTGTCTGTTGTGTGTTGTGTGTGTGTTGTTGTATAGGTTCCCCCCCCGTTGCCCAATCCCCCCCTATGGGCATTTTTTGGAACCTCGACCAGGGGAAGGTTTTTAAGCCCACTTAGAGATGTTTGATCCTTTTTTTTTTTTTTTTTACAGCCTATTGCGAGATTGTGAAAAAAAAAATGATTGCAGAATTGAGGGAAAACCCTTGTTAAAGGGTGTGGTAAAAAAGGGGGAATAATGGGTGGGGGGTGGGTAAAGGGTGTGGGGGGAGGGGATGAATGGGGGGGGGGGTGATGGGTTGGGGGGGTTTTTATGATGGGTGAGGGGAAAAGGTGGGGGTGTGGGTATTGGGGGGAGTGAATGGGGTGTGGTGATGGGTAATGGGTGATGAATGGGGGGGGGTGATGGTAAAAGGTGAGTTTAATGGTGGGGGGTGATGGGGAAAGGGGGGTTGAAGGGGGGGGGGGAAAACCCTCATTTTCTCCTACGGGTTAGAATTTTTTCGGAGGCTTTTTTTTGGGGGGGCCGACCCCCCCCCCAAACCGGGTTTCGGGGAAATTTTTGGGCTAGCCAAAAAAGTCCCCCGGGGAGGGTTTTTCCCTTACATAAAATTTATTTTTTTTTTCTTTCCTTCCTAAAAATTCCTCCTCTTCTCATTCCCCCCGGGACCCCCCCCCCCTTTCCCTCTTTAAAACAACCCCAAAATTACAAAGGTTGTTTTGGGTGTGGGGGGGGAAGTTACCCCTTAATCCACCAAAAAAAAAAAGGGGGGGGGAAAGGAAGGAGGGGAAAAGGGGGAAAAAGAGGAAAAAAAAAGAGAAAAAGGAGAGGGGAAGAAAAGGGGGGAGAAGGGGAAAAGGGGAGGGGAAAAAAAGGGGGAAGAAGGGGAGGGGGGGAGGGAGGAGGGGGGGGTTTAAAGTTTTTTTTTATAATTTGAAAATTTATGAAATTTGAATGATGTTTAATATTTTTTTGTTTTATTAAATTTTTAAATTTTAAAATATAATTTTTGGGGATATCATTTACTTTAGTTAAATTTTGGTTTTATTTGATCTTTTCAACCCCCACCAAACCCAAAGAAAAAATTTTAAAAATTAAAAAAAGGCTTTTTTATCTCTTAAAAATTATGTTTTTTGTTACTTTAAAAAATCCATTTCTTTTTTACTAGGCGGGGTTTTAAGTTTTTTTTTGGGTTTATTTTGGGTTTAAAGAAAAAAAGGGGGAAAAGGAGGAGAAAAGGAGAAGAAAAAGGAAAAGGGGAAAAGGGGAAAGAAGGGGAAAAGGAAAGAGAGAGAGAGAGAAGGAGAGAGAGGAGAGGGGAAAGAGAGAGAGAGAGAGAGGAGAGAGGAGAGAGAGAGAGAGAAAAGGGGAAAAAAGGGAGAGAGAGAAAAAAAAAAAGGGAGAGAGAGAGAGAGAGAGAGAGAGAGAGGAGAGAGAGAGAATATTTTTGGCTCAAAAAAACCTTTTTAATCTTGAAAACTCCTGCAAAATAACGAATCTTGCACATGCAGTCGCTCTTCACATTATTCTACATCCTCTTAGTTTCCCTTTAATCTATACTTAATGTCTTCCAACATCATCAACATTAGTTAGCACTATCATTTACATTATCGCTTTAAAAATTTTTTTTGGTTTATATTCGACTCTAAACAAAAATTTTAACTCAAACCTCACCCTAATTACCTTTATTAAAAAATATATATATTTATATATTTTTAATTAAGGCTTTTTATCGTCCTTTAAATGACGTGGTCTGCTTTTAGTTACTTAGGGCATAATTATATCGGCGACTTCAATATTTTACTTAGTTTTGCTGTGTTTGTTGAATTTGATTTGCTAACTTTGTTATTTGTGGTGATGGGGAGAGAGAGAGAGGGAGAGAAGAGAGAGAGAGAGAGGAAGGAGAGAGGAGAGAAAAGAGGAGAGAGAGAGAGAGAGAAGAGAGAGAGAGGAGAGAGAGAGAGAAGAGAGAGAGAGAGAAGAGAGAGAGAGAGAGAGAGAGAGAAGAGAGAGAAGAGAAGAGAGAGAGAGAGAAGAGAGAGAGGAGGAGAGAGAGAGAGAGAGAGAGAGAAATTATATATATTCAACTCCCTTTTTTATCCTACAGGTGGCCTTAAAGAAACTTATACCTCCAAACATCATTGTTGAATATATTTTATTTAAATTAGAATAACTTTTTTTTTTTTGTTTTTGCAATGTTTCTTCGCTTGCCAGCTCATGGATTAAAACTTCGCCTATACTTTCAATGTAAGAACTAAAAAATACATTGAAATATTTTTTTATCATTTATTGATCGTCTACTTTATTATTTTTTGATTCCCTTTTTTATGTCTCATCCTTAGCTGCTGACTATGAACCAAATTTCTTCCCTATCTACTTGACATAACCTTCCAAAACATCTCTTTTACACTAAAATTATCTCATAAAATACCCTTTTTTCTCATTTAAACTCAGTTGTCTCACTCTTCTACAATGAAAATTCATTGACTATCCTTTCCTATATATCTGTGCGGGAAAAATATCACATCTCATCTCTTGACAAGCAGCTTCAAAAAAGTTAGATGTCCTGTGGGGCCCTGCGTCAATTTTTTCTCCCTTTCAGTTGCTTGCTCCGTATAGAGACCTTATTCGCCCAGTATGGAGTTTTTGTCTCACATGTTTGAGACGGACCCATTCTACAAATCTTCTAAACGGGTTGAGTCAAAAGATTTTCGTCTCATCAACTCCTCTCCTCTGACTGACTCTCTTCAATCTTTGAATCACCGCCACATTGCTGCTTCTCTTGCTATCTCTCCCGTTATTTTCATGCTCACTACTTTTTCTAAACTTGCTATCTGAAATGCCCCCCCCCTTTTCGCGGCCTCGCGCACAAGGCATTAAATTTATTTTTCATCCCTATTCTGTCCATCTTCCTAATGCAGGAGCTAAATAGTATAATCACTCTTTCACCTCCTTCACTGGTAAACACTGGAACCTATTCCTGTTTCTATTCTTCCACCTTCCTACAACTTAAATTTCTTCCAGAGAGGAGTGATTAAACATCTTCCGAACAAAATTGGTCCACCCCCCTTTCTATATTATCTTACTGTCTTTTTTATAGGGAATGACAACTAATCGGGCTTTTTGTTGCATTTTTTTTCTGTCCTTGGCCAGTCCTTTGTGATCGAAAAAATAGAAATATCATCCATTCTGCAGATGTTTTCTATTACTTTTTACAGATATAATAGGGTGTAAGTCACCCTATCATAGGGTTTTATCATAGTGTACCAGCATGTCTCTGGTTTATATATGCGTTGGACGGAATTGTAGGTTAGTATTATTATTATTAGTGTTCCACTATGTTTTCTGTGTTCTGTGTTCTGTGTTCTGTATGGTTGATGTTGGGTCCTGGTACACCTGGCTAATCCACTCCCTAGGCAATACACTAAGCCTTTAAACTCGACCTCAGCCGACGCCAGATGTTCTCCGTCAGGTCTTGAGTATCGCGGCCCTTTATAAGGAGCCACTCTCTTGTAGGGAGACACTTAGACACAGACCTCTGTACGAGTAACTCACCAGTCTCTCAAGTCACCAGATCACATCCAAGCACGGCAGGAGCAACTCACCAGTCTCTCCGCGAGTCACCTTACACCACGTGTTACCTGTTACCTGTTACCTTTACCAGTGTTAATAAACGACTATCAAAGCAGAGCTACCTGTTTCTGCTCACCCTAAAAGTGACACACCAATCACTTTACAGAATTACGTTCTGAGATATTTTTATTAAGATGTTGAGCTCAGAAATGTTTCAATAGTATTGTTTTGTTTCCGGGTATAATTTACGTTCGCAGTGTTGTGGTACACTTAACGTTTATTTAAATTTCAATGTTTTATTTGACTCAAATTATCGTGTCGTTACGTTCTACGAAGCATTCTTAATTTGCCTGAAGTACTTATTATTATCTTTTTTAGCTCAGTATGGATGATCTAAGCTTTCTCTCTTGTATTTTGTGGTCTAGTTTTTTTCCTCTCTGTTTTAAGAAATTGGCAAAATTTGAAGCTGAGTGGCATTCTTATTACTTCTTATCTTCTTCTTATTATTCGCTTTCTTATATCGGCATTATTCTAACTGGTGTGTAATTTCCCTTCAATTTGTCTAGCGTTCAGCAGCTTCGAATTCCCGCATGTGAAAGCAATAACCCGTCGGTCAGGCAGTAGTTATGTGCATCATAAAATAATAGATAAAACTGCCCCTGAAAGACCATCATTAACCGAGGAACAATCAAACTGACCATCACTAATGATGCCTCTCATTATTATTTCTCTCTATATCATCATCTTCACCGCACAAAAAATTAATAAATGTTTTCAACGATATATATTTTATATTCTTTCTTTTTAATGCCGATTTTTTTTCCTTACGGGACTTACTCAAATTGAATGGCTTTTGACAGTGGATATGCATTAGATCTAAAACATCTATTGTTTAGAGCGATAAAAAAAAAAAAAAGAGATTACAGCATGTAATTAGGGGAGGCGGTAGCAGAGTGGTTAGCGTCACCAGGTGGCGTTCTCAAAGACCCGAGTTCGATCCCGAGTGCGACCCATAAATCCACTAAAAATATTTATGCACCGTCGAGTGGCCTAAGAACACCCACATGCCTTGTCCATTAACTCTACCTTGGATTGCGAGTGCATCGGAGGACACAGGGGGGCGGCATGAGCCTCTAATCACAGGCGTCACTATAAAAATCCTGCCTGCGCCACCACGGGCGAGGGCCAACCATCACAGCCCTCAAGTAAGCTTCCAGGGTCTACCATCCCGTCCCTGGAGGTCACTGCCTACTTTGCTATAGGCCAAGATGTAAAAAATATATATATATATATATTATATATATAATATATATATATATATATATATAATATATATAATATATATATATATATATATATATATATATATATATATATATATATATATATATATAATATGTATGTTTTGAGGGGACTGGGACTCTATATAATCCACGGCCATGCCTGTCACTAGGTTTGTCGCCTTCGGGCGTAATAAATTGATTAAATAATCTCTCTCTCTCTCTCTCTCTCTCTCTCTCTCTCTCTCTCTCTCTCTCTCTCTCTCCTCTCTCTCTCTCTCTCTCTCTTCTCTCTCTCTCTCTCTCTCTCCTCTTTCAATCCATTCAATTCAATTCAATTCAATTCAAGTAGTTTATTAGCCATATAAATATATACAAAGCTTGATCATATATACATGGTATATAAACATGGCTGGGCCCGTTAAATGTAAACATTTTTGACAGGCCCCTTGTATGTATAGCTATAAAATGCCTTGCAATGGACGAACATATTTACGTATTATATTTCGACATACCTTTTTATCGATATTTACATAGACCTACATACCTAAACGTATCAAGACTTACAAACATACAAACCAACAGAAACTCACTCATAATATCTTTATGAAAAAAATACATCTACTGGAGAAACAAAAATTACTGCTACTCAACATGTATATATCAATACATATTCTTCTATATTAATAAAAGCGAAAGTGTGTCTGTCTGTCTGTGTGTGTGTGTGTGTGGTATAGGTTCCCCCCCCCGTGGCGCAAACACCTCATATGGCACATTTTTGGAATGGGGTTTGACCAGGGGAAGGTCATAAGCCCACTTATGAAATGATCCGATCATTTTTTTTTTTTTTTTTTTTTTAGCAGCCTATTAGCGAAAATTTGTGAAAACAAAAGTAGGTTGCGAGAATTGAGGAACCCTTGATTTAGGGTGATGGGTAATGGGGAGTGAATGGGTGGGGTGATGGGTAATGGGTGTGGGGTGATGGGTGAGTGAATGGGGGGGGGGTGATGGGTTGGGGGTGATGGGTGATGGGTGAGGGAATAGGTGGGAGGGATGGGTAATCTATAATAATATAAGCAAAAGTGTGTCCTCTGTCTGTCTCTCTGTGTGTGTGTGTGTGTGTGGGGTGTGTGTGTGTGTGTGTCTGGTATAGGTTCCGCCCCCCGTGGCGCAATCAACTTATATGGCACATTTTTGGAACCGGGTTGACCAGGGGAAGGTTTTAAGCCCAATTATGAGATGATCCGATCATTTTTTTATTTTTTTTATAGAAAGCCTTTTAAAGCGATAATTGTGAAGAAAAAAAAGTGGGTTGCGAGAATTGAGGAAACCTTGATGTAGGGTGATGGGTAATGGGTGAGTGAATGGGTGGGGGATGGGAAATGGGTGTGGGGTGATGGGGTGAGTGAATGGGTTTGGGGTGATGGGTTGGGGGTGATGGGTGATGGGTGGGGGAAAATAGGTGGGGGGTGATGGGTAATGGTAAATATAAGCGAAAGTGTGTGTCTGTGTGTGTGTGTGTGTGTGTGTCTGGTATGGGTTCCGCCCCCCGTGGCGCAATCACCTCATATGGCACATTTTTGGAACCGGGTTGACCAGGGGAAGGTTTTAAGCCCAATTATGAGATGATCCGATCACTTTTTTTTTTTTTTTAGCAGCCTATTAGCGAAAATTTGTGAAAAAGGTGGGTTGCGAGAATTGAGGAAACCTTGAGTAGGGGGGATGGGTAATGGGTGAGTGAATGGTGGGGTGATGGGTGTGGGGTGATGGGTGAGTGAATGGGTGGGGGGTGAGGGGTTGGGATGAGGGGTGATGGGTGAGGGAATAGGTGGGGGGTGATGGGTAAGGGGTGAGTGAATGGGGGGGGTGATGGGTAATGGGTGAGTGAATGGGTGGGGGGTGATGGGTATGGGTGAGTGAATGGGTGGGGGAATACATACATTTCTACATCCGTGATTTCAGGAAAGTTAGAAGGGGCTATCTGGGAGTCCGTGTTTGGTGGGCCAAAGGCCCACCACTAATAGCCCCCCGGCAGGAGCTAGCCAAAAAGTCCGCCTGGAGGCGGCTTTGCGGCTAGTTTACTATATATTTCTTTGTATTTATTTTAAATGTATTCTTATTAACAATATTTGTAATGTGCTCTGGAAGTTCATTCCATTTCATGCATCCGAAATAAATGACAAATCTTTTATGAGATTCAGTAATTGGAAAAGGTGGTCAAATTTGATGTCTATTTCTTGTGTTTAGTTATGTTTTTGAAAAGCATTTCTGAAGTGAAGCAGAATGAAAGATATGGAATTTCGTCATAAAGGAGTTTTAGACATTCTAGTACAAAAATATAATTTATTTTAAAAATTTTAAAGCTTTTAAATAGCGGAGCTGGTGTTCATGATAACTAAATTTGCCTAGGGTTCTAATTATCCTTTTTTGAAGCAACTGCAGGGGTTTTTATTGTTGTTATATTCGCCATCCCCCAGACAACATTGCAAAAAATGTAAATAAGGATAAATGAACGTGTAATATAAGGTTAGTAAGGGTTTCAGTGGATAAAATATGCTTTACTTTATGAAGTATGCCTGATGATCTAGCGAGTTTATTATGTATATAAGCTATATGATCCTTCCAACTAATGTGTTGGTCTATAAAGACACCTAGGTTTTTTAACTGAAATTTGATCTTAGTATTACTTCCCCGCACATCTCATATTTATATTACTGTCCAGACTTTTGTTGCCAGCAAATATAAAATAATTTCTTTACGCAATATTTAGAGTTAACCTATTTGCTGAAAACCGGGATGAAACAGACTCTAACTCAAAATTTAATGTTCTCGTTAAAAAATTAAATCTGCTGAAGAATATGTAATGTTAGTGTCGTCGGCCAAAAATAAAAAAATTTCAGTAATTTTAAGAATTGATAATATCATTGATATATATCAAAAATAACGACGGACCCAATGTTGAACCTTGTGGAACTCCTGTTTTAAGTTTGCAATCCCTGAGCTTTTTTTACTCACAGAAGTTGTTGTTTTCTTTGCATAGGTAACTCATAAACCAATTCAGACAGACATCCCTTATACCCGTAATGCTGTAATTTACTTATCAAAACTTCATGATTCAATGTATCAAAAGCCTTTTTCAATTCCAAAAAAACCGTAATTATATTTTTTACTACAACCTAACTCCTGCAATACATTATCCATTAATTTGTAATTGCTAATTTGGGAGATAAATTCTTTCAAAAACCCAAAACTGCCTATCTGTTAAGATGTTATTCCCAGTGGAAAATCATACAGTCTGTCATACATAGCCCTTCATATATTTTACTTAAAGCTGGGGTATTGAAATAGGGCGATAGTTAGACACATCATCTAGTTTGCCCCCTTTGTGTAATGGGATACCTTAGCTATTTTTAGTTTCTCTGGAAAGATACCTGAACGAAAAGATATATTAATTAATTTTGAGATAATAGGAGCCAAAGTGGTTGCAGTTTTTTTAAAGACCTGAACATGAATACCATCATATCCCGGTGCTGAATCTTTTAAAGATTTAATTATTGAACTTACTTCTTCTGATGGGTGTGTCCAACAGTATAAAGTCTTGGTAGGGGTTTTTTACAAATAAGACATAGGGGAAATATTACATGGGAAGCTGATTAGATAATACAACACCAATATTTTTAGAAGTAGTTGTTAATATAATCACAATAGCCTGGGGATCATTAACTTTACAATTGTCGATATTCATATATTCCACAAAAACAATTTTTATCATTCTCTCCATTTATAACTTCATGATTAGTTCCATGTTTCTTTGGGATTACCTGCACTATTTTTGAAGTTTTGTGTTTTAATAATGATTTTGCATCCTTTTAACATGTTGTTAACCTTATTTCTAAATTTCCCCATACTGTACGCCAAATGGGAACGGACTTTTTTAAAAAAGTCTTGTACGATTTGTGCCTTTCCTTAATGTGTCCTAGAAGTTCTGCTGTGACCCATGGCTTATTGACTTGTTTCTCTTTTAAACTTGACTGTCTTAAGAGGGAATGTTTTCATCAACTACCCTTTTTTATGGCGTCTGAAACTGTTTATAAGCTGTGTTTGGGTTGTTATCTATGTGTAAATCATCAAACGTATCTTCATAGCTCGACATATAAAATCCTGATTCACATTTTTGTAGTCCCTGTATGAAAAACATAATGGTTTTTCCTTTATCCCTCTTACCTTTACACTGAATTATTGGGGGCAAAGTGGTCATTACATCAGTCAATTTGAATGCCAGTCCCTGAGATAATATCAAGATTATTGGTCCACACATGATCGATGATCGTTGCAAATATTCTTGTAGACTCTTGGGGGGTTTATTTTTACAAGGATAATAACCATAGCTTGCAAGTAAATCAATGAATAATCTGACATTTAAACTGTGAACTGTGAGTAAATTAACATTAAAGTCTCCTAATAAATACATGTTTTACCAGTTATTGCAATGTCCCCTGAGAATCTTATCAAAGATCTCAATAAATAAATGAATACTTGCATTAGGTCTTCGATAAATTTAAACCCCAAAAATAATGGGTTTACTTAGGTAAAAAGCTTCAATGAATAATGTTTTTTATACTGTCACTCATCTTACATAAACTACTACAAACATGACAGGAAATAAAATTTCTTGCATACATACAAACCCTCCCCCATAATGGTTCCTATGTTGATAAATAATTTATATCCTTTTCAAAGTATATAAATGTTCGATATCCTTAGAAAGTCGTGTCTCACAGTAAGCCATTATATCTATGTTTTGGCTGTTAGAAGTAAATACCAGAATAGAGTAAAAATTTATCTAAATTTTTAGGAATACTATTTATGTTGTACATTATAATGTTGGACAAAGATAATTACTGTTTAACAATTGATCAAAATCAACTTGGTTTAATATTTAGAATTTGGCAATGTAAAATTTAAAACGTTGGGTTCAGGTCGATATGTTTACGTTACTTGAATCGTAATAGGTATTAAATTTATAGTTAAGTTTATCAAAATCATTAAAAGTTAATGATGACTTACATTTAACAAATCAAATTTTATTATCACCAAATGAGGGAAAAAAGCCATTATAAAGGGATGAATTCTACACAATATTACAAGTCAAAAGAACTTACTTTGTCGCTTTTGTTTTTTTCGTTTGTTTTGTGCCTATGGCCACTACCTGTTCCTCATCTACCTGTTCGGGCAGTTCACTTGAAGGGTGTTGGGTCACCTCAGCTGCGGCGGCAGTTGAGCTCGACGCAGCCTGGTGCTCGTTTGTCTGTGTGTCTGTCCTCGTAGAGTTCGATTGTTGTTCCCTCCTTTCGCGTATAATTATCAGTTTTGTGTGGCTGAAGTAGGCGATTTTTCCTTCTGCTCTTGCTTTCTTCAAGGGTTTGGTAGCTGAGCCCTTTTGGAGTTGAACTGATGCTTCACACAAGTCTTCATAGATGAATATATGAGTGTTCTTTTGCTTTGAAGAGTTCCTGAGTGTTAGTTGACGGGCGGTAAAACTCGTGAATCGAGCCACAACTGTGTGCGGCGAGTGGGACCCATCATGGGGCCTGGGACCCACCCTTTTGTGCTCGTCCACTGGACTGTTCCAAGGTTCAGCTTGTCAGCCCCTCCTCTCTCTCTCTCTCTCTCTCTCTCCATCCCCTTCTCTCTCTCTCTCCTCTCTCTCTCTCTCTCTCTCTCTCTCTCTCTCTCGCTCCCTCTCCCCTCTCTCTCTCTCTCTCCTCTCTCTCTCTCTCTCTCTCTCTCTCTCTCTCCTCTCTCTCTCTTCTCTCTCTCTCTCTCTCTCTCCCCTCTCTCTCTCTCTCTCTCTTTTCTTTCTCTTTCTCTTTCTCTTTCTCTTTCCCCTTTTTTCCTCTTTCTCTTTCCCCTTTCTCTTTCTCTTTCTCTTTCTCTTTCCTTCTCTTTCTCTTTCTCTTTCTCTTTCTCTTTCTCTTTCTCTTTCTCTTTCTCTTTCTCTTTCTCTTTCTCTTTCTCTTTCTCTTTCTCTTTCTCGCTCTCGCTCTCGCTCTCGCTCTCGCTCTCGCTCTCGCTCGCTCTCGCTCTCGCTCTCGCTCTCGCTCTCGCTCTCGGCTAGTTTATTATGAGAGTAATTTGAAAGATTAATTCAGGAGTGTTTTTCTAACAAAGATGCTACGAATGGATTTTAGAGATTTTTTGGAGAGAGAGAGAGAGAGAGCAATACTCTGCAACCGATGAGACATATCCATGCTGACGGCCTGCTGACCCTGTAGATAGCCCAGGTCAGGCCTATCGTAGAGTGATGCGCCTCTCACCTGAATGTCGAGTGTCCGGTGCCATCTTAACCTACTGGACAGAGTACAGAGGCGGGCAGAAAGCCTCATCAGCGGCGCTCACTAGCCGACCCAACGCCAGCATCCGTGGCAGCAGCAGCAGGAGCAACAGACCAGTGCGGGAGGGAGAATTTTGAGCATTGGAAGAGGGCTGCTGCGCTGACTGTGCTTCACAAGGGACAAATACAACATGTTCCCTAACTGACGGACCTAACGGCCATCTCGAGGAGGTGTAACCGCAGCACAAGAACTGTCCTGATCAACGACTCCCTGCTGGCGGAGCCGAGGTCCATCCTTCTCCAACACCCACCAGCGTGCCTTCTCCACCGCAGTTGTGATGTGGTGGAATGCCCTTACTGCTTATGTGAACGTGAGGCGCCTGTCCACACAGCAGATGAAGGTTGACACCCATAGGTGGCTTCGCCTCCACCCGTCATAATGTGTTAATATATATATAATGTAATATTAGGTATAATATAGCCTTAGGATATTTTTCATAAATTAATTGAAGTAATCGTCCAGACTAATTTCATCATTCCTGATTTAATGCAGTTATAATATAGCCATTATCAAGTATATCAACAATAGGTTGTCACTTTTTGCATCCAGTCACCCGTTTTTATATAATCCGCAATCAAAATCGGTAAATTTCCCGAGCTTCCAAAACTCTCTTGACAACTAGCAGACGACGCACCACGGCTCGGTGACGTCACCTGAGGTGGCCTTCCAACCCTGCGGCAATACAAATACACGTAAAATTTGAATAATTATAGTACTTGAAGAATTTTCGGTGTTTCTGATGAAAAAAAATGCGAAATGGCATATACTACATGCATCCTTTATGGATGCAGCAAGAAAGCTGTTCCTTTCCTGAGAGGTTATCACCCGTTTCCGACCTATACGGCCACGATAAATGTGTGGAGAAGATGTGTGCGCCGGGGAGAGGCAGGTTGTGTAGTGCAGATTGTCGCCCTCCCGTGATGGCATCAGCAAGTTTCGCGCCACGGGGGAACGGGGCGGATGCTTTTTCCCGCGCATATTACAAAAGTCATGTTTTTAGGGAAATAAGGCGTGGAAATGAATGATTTTTTGTGGATTACGTATTTTGAATGAACATTCAACATAATTATGCAAAGAACAAATGGGTCTAGACCAGCATTTCCCAATCTGGGGGTTGGGAAATGCTGGATTCTAAGGGGGATTTAGGGGGAAATTTATCCTGAGCGACATCTAAATTACTAGCATTTAGTCAACAGAAAAAAATGGCTTTGAATGCGGCTATTGACTTTTCTTCCAGTATATATAGCTATAGAGGATAGTGTCTATATAGTACTTGTGTTATTAAGCAAGTCAATTTTGTGTCAGTTTTAGCTACATTTTTCCTTGTCCACATGAAGGGGGAAATCCGGATGGTTGAACTGGTTGAAGGGGGAAGCAACAGAAAAAAGGATGGGAACCACTGGTCTAGACGATTACTTTAAGGTTGTTTTTTTGCTTTATAATAATAACGTAACGAGTAATTTTAGCTTTGTGAAAATCAATAGTACTTAATACTTTTTAGACCAATAGTACTGCCACTGTAAAATCTTGTAAAAAAAAAGTTATGTATTTAAAAAAAACTAATATACAAGAGAAGAGAGAGAGAGAGAGAGAGAGAGAGAGAGAGAGAGAGAGAGAGAGAGAGAGAGAGAGAGAGAGAGAGAGAGAGGAGGAAGAGAGAGAGAGGAAGAAGAGAGAGAGAGGAGAGAGAGGAGAGAGGAGAGAGAAGAGAGGAAGAGAGAGAAAGAGAGAGAGAGAGAGAGAGAGAGAGAGAGAGATTGTTTGATCACTGATTGTTTTAACATGGACTAGGAAGAGTCTAACGTGGAACTTTCATGTTAGACTTGAGTGGTACAAATGCCAAGAACGCGTTTTTTAGACACTACATGAGTCAAATTGTGTGCAAGTAGTTAAGGTGAAAAATTACGCTTATAGCTTTTCTTGGAATGTTCAATCTGTGGACAATCTCGTTTGATGCTCCAACAATAGTCAGCCATCATATTTATATCACATCTACCCTGATACCGTTCCTCCATGACCTTCAAATCTTGGTGGAATCGTTCACCTTGCTCATCACTGACGTCACCAAGGTTTTCCGGGAAGTTAGCAAGATGGCTATGCAGAAAATGCTCCTTGATGCTCATGTTGCAACCGAGCGTTTTGTAGCTCTCCAATAGTTTCTGGACATTTGAGGTGTAATTAATTGTTTGCTTGTGTATTTCCAAGAAAGTTTTTGACAAGGTCTTTGAATGATAACTAAGCATTTTTTTTCGAGTTCTGACATTGTCCCGATGAAATGTTCATCAGCATGCCAATTTTAGTCAAAATCAAGTGAAAATCGAACTCAACTGAAATTATCTTCAAAATTGTTCCCCAGTGATATATAATGAATAACCTATATTCTTCATTTTCATCTATTACATCTAGAACTCCCCGGAAATTTCCACGTCGCCGAGTTTTCTCGGTTTTTTTTCTTCGAAAACATTATTATTTTCTATTTAGGTTTGATGTGTTTGTAATTAATTTAGCACTTGCTTAAAGTAGGAGTTAATATATTTTCTGGTATTTATTATTTGTATTGCCCTTTCTGTATTGGGCAATCTTACCATACCCAGTGGATTTGTGGCATCTTATAGTGTATGCCTGTATGTTTATTTTTTTGTTCAATAATTTTTTAAAGCCAATTATGTACGTGCGGGTAGGTTAGGTTCTATTCACCTATTTTCATTTACTATTAACTTTTTTAGGTTTAGTTAGGGTTTATTTACCTGTTTTCTTCATTTATTCACTTTTTTACCCACATTTTTCCAGATCTTCATCTCTCTCTCGGGAGTCAGGATTGCCATGGTCATGTTATAATTATCATTGATATGCACAACTAGTGAGGCCTCAAATCACTTGAAGTAACTAAAAAAAAAAAAAAAAATGGAAGATAAAATCCGACGCGAAAAGTTGGAGCTCTTTCCGACGGGGCCGATAGATACGGCAGACGATAGTATCATAAACCGATAGAGGTTGGGAGCGTGAAAGAAGGACTGCTGTTCAATAGGAGGATGGTGTTGGACCCCCCTAGAGTGAGTTGTAAGGAACCTCTGTCAGCGTAGACTAGACTAGACTATGGCCAACAACATAATACATGTCTCCTCTGTTCCCATTACGTACACTCTTAGAAAAGAAGGGTAGGAAAAGGGTAGAAAAAGGGTATTTGTAGTGATGAAATACTGCTACCCTTACAAATATACCCTTTTGCAACCCTAAATATACCCTTTTCCAACCCCAAATGTACCCTTTCTCATCCCTCTCGTCTAAAAAGGGTAGATAAAGGGTAGATGAAGGGTATAATCGGCAGCATCTACCCTCCAGCCTGGACATAGGGTATAAAAAGGGTAGTGATGGTGCGATGTAACAATTCTACCCTTAATATACCCCTTATTTCTGAGTGTGTATATGCAAGTGCTGCATGTATATATGTATGTAGATATAGCATGTGCTATATGTATATTCGTATAAGTGCTTCAGTTGCTGATAGCTTAGATTCGGCGGGCGATGAGAGGTAAACAAACTAGATTTCATAGGGCCCCAAACGCAATCTTCAAAAATATATTTCAGAAACTTCATAATATGCAGCAGATGCATGTATAACATTTATACTTCGTCAAACATGATATTGGCAATATTTTTAACTATTATTATCAGTGGCTTTTACATAGTATTCGTAAAAATCATTAGACTTTAGTGTTGGACAGGGTCGTGGGTGTCTAACAATTCCAATACGACTTTCGATAGTCATCGACCAACTTAAGATCCCCCCGGAAAAAGTAAAACATAACTGAAATTTTTGTCTAAAGCCATGTTTACTCTTAGGTTAGCCTAAATCCATGTTTAAAAAATCGGCCGATAGTCACGGTTACAGAGACAAAGAGAGACAGACAGGCAGACAGACGCATATGAAGGAGAAAAGACGAAGAGTAAGAAGAGAAGCACGTAGGGGAAAGGAAAAGGAGAGGAAGGAGGGAGGAAGGAAAAGAAGGAAGGGAAGAGGAGGAGGAGGGAGGGAGGAAGATCAATGAGTGTATCCCGTTATGTTGGTCGCGTCCTACTCGAGAGAGAGAGAGAGAGAGAGAGAGAGAGAGAGAGAGAGAGAGAGAGAGAGAGAGAGAGAGAGAGAGAGAGAGAGAGAGAGAGAGAGAGAGAGAGAGAGAGAGAGAGAGAGAGAGGGGAGAGAGAGAGAGAGAGAGGAGAGAGAGGAGAGAGAGAGAGAAGAGAGAGAGAGAATTATACCATGAAAATCTGAATGTTCAAAGATGAGAATATAGAAAGTTATATGAAACATTTTCATTGCTTGCAAATTTATCTCCCTTCACAATATATACGTGTTATTTACTCAGCCAGAAAGAGTATATTACTTTTCACATTTGACTGGATATAAAAGAGTACAGGTTTATTTTATTTCACTCTTCATTTTAGGTATGCAATGATCCAAAGTAGAATCAATCATAACAAGTGTTTCCTTAGAGGGCACGATATCTAGTTATATATAAATCACGACCTTTCATATATCTTGCTTATTGGGCAACGCTAAAGCCTGACCGTTCATATTACATTAACTAATTCATCTTCCTGCACCTGTCATTCTCTCTAAGGAGTGCCGTCTCCCATTAACAAACTCACATTTACATACATTTGAATAATAAAAACATTGTATTTCATTCAGAAAGGCGAACCTTCATTAGCAATCGTTTGTTCGCGTATGGCCATGGTTGACACTCAACTGTCTCACGGACGTCGCCAGGTGTAAGGTGGGGTGTGGGCGCAGGGGGCGGGGCGGCAGGTGCAGGTGTTGGAGGAAGGTGTGGATGAATGAGGGTGGAGGTGGAGGCTAAACAATGGCGACTCTTGGCGAGTAAGGTAAAAACATCGATAGTTATTGGGGATGTGTAAGTGTGTGTGCAGGTTAAGGTGTGGAAGGGTTGGAGTGGTGTGGGTGTGTGAATGTGTGGGTGGAGCGGAGGACAAGTATTGGGGTGGAGGGAAGAGCATGAACTAGCTTGCGGTCGCCTATGACGTTACTTCCGACACCTGGTGTAGGTTTTTGTCTTCTAAATGAGATCTCGAGTTCGTAAGGGGTAAGAAGGTCAAAACAAATGTGTGTGTGTGTGTGTGTGTGTGTGTGTGTGTGTGTGTGTGTGTGTGTGTGTGTGTGTGTGTGTGTGTGTGTGTGTGTGTGTTGGTGTGTGTGTGTGTGTGTGTGTGTGGTGTGTGTGTGTGTGTGTGTGTGTGTGTGTGTGTGTGTGTGTGTGTGTGTGTGTGTGTGTGTGTGTGTGTGTGTGTGTGTGTGTGTGTGTGTGTGTGTGTGTGTGTGTGTGTGTGTGTGTGTGTGTGTGTGTGTGTGTGTGTGTGTGTGTGTGTGTGTGTTGCCACAAAGACCGCGTGTTGGGCGTGTCTGTTTTTCTTCCTTCCTGTTTTCTCTTTTCTGACCTATATTTGCATTTGCATGATAGCCGCAAAGTGAATACAGACAATATATATACTTTTCTCTTGCCATATGGTGTTACAAGGGGCCAACCTGTCTCTTCTTCCGTTATTTTTTTAGTACATTGTATCTGCCTTTCAATTGTCCCATTATTAGATCTTCCCCTGATAGGAAGTGAAGACATGCACAAGACTCACAAAAGAAGGTATAATAACCAGCTCGTATCGACACTAAATTAATAAAAATAACATGTATGTGTATATATGTAAATGCCAAGAAGGGATACATATGAACACGAAAAAATTACATATCAAAGAAAACTGTTGTATATTTTTCATCCCTCAATAATTTATGTCGCTCTTCTCCCGTTACACAAATGAGCGAAGGGAAGGGTGAGGGTGGTGTCGCAAGGGCAGTAGTTACCCTGCTTCGTCCTTCCTCCCTCAATCCTGGTCGTGGGGGTTTTTACGGTGAAGGAAGGGAGGATACGGGCCCCAACTTTCACGATATTCTTGTTACTCGTAATTGTGGATGATTTAGGTGGTTGGGTGGAGAGAAACGATTTGGGTGACATGCGAGTTAAAGAGAGATTTACTAAACTTTTTATTCTCTCTCTCTCTCTCTCTCTTTTTCTCTCATTCTCTCTTTATTAATTATGGTGATTATCTCCTCATTCATCCCTTCTCGTTCCTCTCGCTTAATTACACATATTTACGGCGGCGAGAGTTTATTCAGGAGATACAGTTCGCACGTCCATGTGATTAGCCGTAATTACCCTCATAAAGCACAGAGGAGCCGCCCTCATCCTCACACAAAGGAAGGAGAGGCTCTTACGGGACGCCTTCCCCCCTCTCTCTTACACTTCCCTCGTCCCCTGCCTGCTTGGTGCGTCTCTCTCTCTCTCTCTCTCTCTCTCTCTCTCTCTCTCTCTCTCTCTCTCTCTCTCTCTCTCTCTCTCTCTCTCTCTCTCTCTCTCTCTCTCTCTCTCTCTCTCTCTCTCTCTCTCTCTCTCTCTCTCTTCTCTCTCTCTCTCTCTCTCTCTCTCTCTCTCTCTCTCTCTCTCTCTCTCTCTCTCTCTCTCTCTCTCTCTCTCTCTCTCTCTCTCTCTCTCTCTCTCTTTATTTTTTTATTCAAACTTTTAATACATTTGTAGTAGAGCTAAAGCTTTAGGTTTTACACCAGAGCTATCTATAGCTACATATGATATAAACAAATACATTTTATATTCAGTAATCTAGGCCATCAACCAGCTATTCACCCCCGCTTGAAGTCTTGTAGTGAGGCGTGGTGGTGGTCGGTTTTGCGAAATGACTGGTTCCACAGACGACCGTAGCGGGCTAAGAAGTAACGCAGGTGGTGTTCTGTCCTGGAGAAGGGCATAGTCACTTGTTCCTGTATGTATGGGGCGACACGTGTGCAGTGAATGGGGGTGGGGGCCTGGGGAGCTTGATGGCTGCAAGGTGGGGCGTGTAGAGATTGAGTGCCTTGTGCATGACACATAAACCTGCCACGTCCTGACGCTCCTGGAGGGGTTGGAAGGAGTCAGGCGCGAGGTGGGGAAGTTTGCCGTTCACAAGTCGCTGGACTCTTCTCTGGACGCGGTCTAGTGTGGCCAGGTAGGAAAGCGAGCAGGAAGACCATGCTAGGGGGAAATATTCCATAAGGAGACATACCTGTGTCTTGTACAGGACCTCAACCCCCTTGGCATCCAGAAGGTGGGAGATGCGCCGGACACAGCTGAGTCTCCAGGACGAGTTTTTAGCAACCTTCCTGGCATGACTGGTGAAGGTCAGTCCCGCGTCAAACTCAACCCCAAGGATGGAGATGGAACTATGAAGCGGGAGTGATTTGCCCTCAAGCTGTATATCTGGCGCAGGCAGGTTGGCGATGTCTTGCCTGCGGGAGATAAGCAGAGCCTGGGTGCTGTCAGGGGCCAGGCTGACCTGCCATCGACTACTCCAGGTGACGATGTTGTCCAATGCCAGGTTGCGGCACACTGTGCCCTGCCAGTCACGTCTGTCGCAGGTGAAGGCAAGGGTGCAGTCGTCAGTGTACGCCTGGGCCTCAAGAATGAGCTGGAGAATGTCATTGAAATAGACATTCCAAAGAAGAGGCCCGAGTACGCTACCCTGCGGGACGCTGGCGTGGCTGGGTTGCTAGCTGGAAGTTGATCACCATGTTACCTTTTCTAATCTTGTTATTTTAGGTAACAGGGGTTAACCCATTTAATATACAGCATCAGTGACCTGTAGGGGTGATTGCCAAAGTGAATGCCTATCTTGAAAGGCAGGTGTAATTTACCCATTCCAGAGGCAGACATCAATGTGGTAGTGATGCAAGTGGTCGAGCGGTTTTAAGTAAGGCTTGCTGATTTAAGTAACGTATAAGTATTGTAAGTAAGTGCCAAGGAAGCGAGTAAGACAATATACTATTATAAATATATATTATATGATATATAGAGGTACACTATAAGGTTATGTTTGGGGAGGTGGTAGCGGAGTGGTTAGCGTCTCCGACTGGCGTTCTCGGTGACCCGAGTTCAATCCCCGAAGAAAACCAAAACCTTTCTGCACCGTCGAGTGGCCTAAGAACACCCACATGCCCTGCCCATCAACTCTACCTTCGATTGCGAGTACATCGGAGGACACAGGGGGGCGGCATGAGCCTCTAATCACAGGCGTCACTACAAGAATCCTGCCTGCGCCACACGGGCGAGGACCAACCATCAGAGCCCTTAAGTGAACTTCCAGAGCCTACCATCCGAGCCCTGAGTCACCACTGCCTACAGGCGCTATTGGCACAAATGTGAAAAAAAAAAAAAAAAAAAGTTACAATACAAAGTCACGGATTCTTACAATCGGCCAATGAAGCCTAAGTCTTAATAGACAGGCCAGAACAATTATTTACGTGACAAGTACACTCACACCATCAGCTTGTAAATTGCGGAAATGTTCCGCTTGTAAATTGCGGAAGTCTGAAATCGTTTGCAGATTTGCGAAAATGTAAATGTTTGCGGATTTGCGTTTGCGGAAGCACTTCCGCAAACGCAAATATGTCCGCAAACTCTCAATTTTGAACATGATTCTTGCGTATTGTGGCACGTTTCATTGACATATGGCACGCTTCTCAGAAACCAATCCTTCCCATCGGGTTGTATCTGTAAGAGACAATCCGGCTTGGAGGAGGCCAATAG